>JBAJFG010000025.1:0-158828 GCA_037903475.1 Ancylostoma caninum
AGTGTAATCATTGCTGAAATATTATAAACGAGTTGTAATCGAGCGTGCGTTCGTGATCTCCAGTAGAGCCCAGGGTTTAAAAGAAACCGGGAATATCGTTTTGCAGAGGAATCATGAGTGTGGATAATGTGGCCATTGAGCGCAGCGAGCAGCTGAATCAGCCAAACAACCTAGACCAGAACCCGACATAGCGCCCTTTGGGACGCTAGAAAGTGGGGTAGGGCAGCCACTTGAGGTATGTGCAAAAGCTTTACACATGCGAAGCACTCGAAAAATTAACGGATAAGTGAGACTAATCATTATCTGAGCTCAAATACGAAATCCTCCTTACGAATCGCGTATATTCTACTAGTTTGGCCGCCACGCTAACAGCGGTCTTCCAGTCTTCTCGTGATCCCAGCCTTGCTTACAAATTCCCAATCACGCATCTACACTTAGAGTTATTTTCCGGTGCAATGATACTACGTATTGTTTTTGTCACATTTCTTCCACACCTATGGAGCCGCTATGACCAGCCATTCCCAACTTACGGGAAAATCTTCCAGATGGCTTTAGTACCTGTGAACATTTCAGTGCAACCCAATGCAGTGAGAATATTCACCAGAAATGATTCAAGCTTCACGTTATTGAGATAATTCAACTGACGAGCTTCTGCTCTTTTACACTGGGAGGAAGTAGAGGTGGTCGACTGAGACAGAATGAGCGCAAAGCGCATACCTACTTTACATGTGTGCATCTTAGCGTTTTCCCCACTACTGGGCCACGGCGAAGCCTATCTCCATTCGTGCCCCTTGCGGACACAGTCTCCATCCGCGGACCCGTATCGCGGCATTTTACCAACCACTGGGACACGATGAACCCTTTATCGATCGATGGACACCTACCCTGTTTTTCTGACTGCAGGGCGGGCCCCGGCAATCTTGTCCGTTATCAGTGCACCCGCACTCCTTGTAAATTTCGAGAGTAATAGAAGAAAGTTCAGAAAAATTTAGAAAAAGTCTGATCATTTGCCCTACTTAGTTGCTCTGCCTTTCTTAAGAAAAGACAAAAGCGCATCCTAAAGTTCCCATAGGGCCTCAATGAGAGGTGCTCACCACGACATTCATCCTTCCTTTCGAGAATGTTTTTATCTAATGCGATTGTTGTTCGAAGTGAGTAACAAAGCGCCAGCAGATGAGCTACTCTGCTCCGTACACAGCTGCTATGCAATGTCAAATTGTTGTAAATACTGTCTCGCCGGGATGGAGAATAAAATCAATAAAAATATTAACTATAATATTAAGTAATAAATAAAAATTATGTTAAAAATAATAATAAAAATAAACAATTAAAAATAAACTAATACAAGATTTTTATTTGTATTGTAAAGTAATTTCGAAAATCTACCGACCCATTCTCCGCCCCCCCCCCCCTGCGTCCGCCATTGCACTTTAGGTAAAAGGAGTGTTTATACTTTTTCGCTACGCGATGGCGTCGCGGCGACGGCCACAACACTCGCGACGCGACGGGTAACGAAGCCGTCGCGTCGCCCCGTCACGCCATGCCGAATGTCGCAAATTTACGTACCCACGCAAAATCACATGCTCACCCCCACTTAGCGGGGACCATGGGTTTCCATGGACTGTTTTAGACCTCGTGGTACCGTTTGTGGTCTAGAACGTTTGGAGAAAGTTCTCAGCGAATTTCAGTGGTGATCTCTGCGGGGACTGCAATTTTGAGCCGGGTTCCTCGCCAAGAATATTTGTTTCCAAGATATGGAAGAAAGCATTGCGGGTTTTTCTCATTTATTTGTATGTTCTGATCATGTTCAGAGATTTGTTTTTGCATCTGAGTTATCAGAATGGTTTTTCTCCTATGTTTTTCTCCTACATTGTTGTAGTCCCGTGCTTCGACACTTTTTGTATTTTTTTTCACTGCTCAGGTGTGTTCTAGTAGTGCCTCGTTGAAGGTGTACGTTGTGCCAGTGCCTCAATTTGATGTTTTTTGGTCTTGTGCTGATCGAGTGTGTGATTTTCTGACCTAGTTGGAAGTTTCATTCACTAAGTCATATTCTAGCCCCGTGCTTTTGATCTTTTCTAATCTTTCATTGGTTAGACTATTATCTTGTGATTTCTGTGTGGTGGGGGAGGGGGGCGGGGGGGGGGGTCTTGCGCAAATTCACACCGGAACGTGTAAAATTATAAGTGTCGGAGCGAAGGATTCACCTGTAAATCAATACCGCACTGATCGAACACTGTTCTGAAGCACCTGTACAACGATGTCTACGTGAAAGGGAACGATTCCGATAATTCAAATCCAGAACAAAATCTCTATATCAATATATAGAACATGTATACCTACATTGTGTTCTTCCACAGCTCGGCTGACAAGTTGTAAGTAGTAACCGCTCATAACAGAAGACAACATCAGAAACATAAAAAGCTCACAACATTAATACCTCAAAAGCATACGACGCGTCCAGGTTTGTTCACATTCACATCTCCAACTGAATTCTTTCGTCTTATTCCGTAGGTTTCGGGCCAAAACCACTCGAAAAACTCGTCGCCTCACGATGGGAAACGCCAACTATCACATCGCGACCATTGTTTGAGCATGCATCCACTCGGGACCCATCGCTTTTGAACAGTTTGCTGGGACGCGATGGTCGCGTCGCGCCGAAGTATAAACACTCCTAATGTCAGTTCTGACTATTCGCATATTGCCAAGTTGCGCATATTCTATTATAGCTTGTTGGACGCTGAGATGTCCAGCTTACTTCAAAAGATGCACATGCGCGAGGAACGTATGGATTTAAGAAACGCGATAGTCATAGCTGGATAGTATTCATGACACCAGGCTGAAATTATTACTTAGTTCCTGTCAAACTTCTCTGAAATTCAAGCAGATTTTGCTGAGACGCCAGTTGCACTTATCAGCTGATACGATCAGGATTTCCCGATATCCGTGCCGCACCTCTTCAGCCACATCCATCTACGGCAGCAGATCTCGCACACATAGATTTGAGATGGTCTCTTCTCAAATGTGGGCACAAATGTAGCATCTAGAGTAGAATTTCATGCAAAAACCGCTGACGTTTTATAGCCTGAGTGCTGTCTTTAAGATTTGTTATGAGCTGACAGTGTGTGTCGCTATTAGCGGCCCACTCAGAGTCAAGAACTTCAATAGATCCTATCATTAATGTACCCTCCAACAGGTAAAACATTGACATAAAAAAGGTCAATGATGTCTACGATTTACAGCTTCAAAACACCAACGTCTTGTGAGCCAAAATTTTTGATCCAAGCTTACTAGACTCAGTAGTACGAGAAATACAGAAGTACAACCCGAGAACGAGAAGCTCATTAAATTCAGATGCGATCTATAATTGAGAGGTTCCGAATACCCAAAACTGATATCGGGCAGGTATTTTATGTTTCAAAGTAAGCGACCAGGAATTTTCATGCACTATGCTTCTTTCGGAGATTTATACACATGGACACACCCCGTACCACTGACAATGTCTACGAGAGCACCGTCAGCGAATTTTATTCTAAGAGGTAACCAAATAAATAGTTCCAGACATTGTTGTCAAAGGCTTTTCTGCTTTGGTATCGAATTGTTTGAGTAATGTATTGAAGATCCAATGCAATAGAAAGGATTTATCAAGAATTCATTTGACTGCATATGGATAGTGTAACACTTAAATCTTGTGTAGCCGTTCCTGCAGAATTTTCTCTCGGAGCTGTTTCAAATAGAGAGACGTGGGCGAAAGCGAGTGTTGCGTAGTCCGTTCTACTGGTGGCACCGGTGGAACGGTGGTGGTTGGTCTGAATGAAATTGTCTTTACTACAAAGACACCGACACTGGCTCGATTAAGTTAGGTGGTCAAGTATGAAATGCCTTTTTGCATGCGTGGTTTTTAGTATGGTTTCTCAAACAGCTGTGGTACAAACTTTCCGAATATATCCCTATAATATCGGCACAGCATTGTCATCCTAATCGCTTAAAAGCATAGAAAACTATGGAGTGGCGAAGGACATTTTCAACATCATGTTGAAAACTGAACATTTTTAGAAGCAAGAATTGGGCTATTTCTTCATGGAAAAGTCCAGCAAGATTTGGCCAGTAAATGCTAGGTGGACTCCGACCTCTGCACCTCTAGTTCAAGCAGCGCACTCTTACGAAAAGCGATCGAAAACTGACACTTATTTTTGAGTGTCAACTGTGGAAATATTGTTTATCAGGCCACTTTCCCTGGTCGTAATGACCCGAACAGCTCAATATTAAAGGGTTATGAGCGTCAAATCTTGCTGCTTATACAAGCCTGACTTGACACCTATTCGCTCCCGCTACTTCATTGGAAGACTCATTTTACTGTTTTCTATAACGAAAAGTGAACTTATGGAACCACTGCTGTCCTATCTATTTATGTACCACACCTTCTTTTAACATTTTACCAATATTTGGAAATGTTCTGGGATTTATTGGCTTGACGATGGGACACATATGCAAAAATGGCACGACTTTTTGGCCATCTAGTACAAAAATGCAATTGAACAAAACATTGGAAGCTGGTCAGAAACCGAGGAAGTTGCTTTAAAAGAACGGGACAAACGCATAAGAAGAATAAGGATGTAACTCCATGAAAAAAGAAAACCTGAAAGTGATCAGGAGAAATTTCAAAAATACAGACGGTGAAACTGATCAGTCAGAAAAATCTGCCATTTCATTCTGTAGCTGTTATTTTGAAGAAAATGCAGGTCTTTTCTCGCATGATATCTTTATTCCCGTCGATCGTAGGTGGATGGAGAGATCTTGCACATAAAACCCTTTCAAAATCACTATAAATCTAGATAATGAAAAAAATTGCTTAGAAATGATGGAATTAACTTATTCAAAATAAGTTAACATTAAGTTTTTATAAATATTATGTAATTATCCTCTGCCACTGATTTCCTTTCATCTGTCCATATCTTCGTTCGATTTGAATTTCCCGAAAAAGATCTCACCTTGTCTGGTCCGCCACATTCTGTGAACTCAGAGACGACACAGAATTTCTTCTCAGAACTGTCTCTCGAGAGGAAGATGTGCTGCTACTGCTTGCAGTTGAAGAGGATTCGGTAGTGCTTTCCTCTTCCTCCTCGGTCCCGGACACGGAAGTGGTGGAGTTGCTTTCAGGAGATGACTGTGAGGATGAACTTTGTTCATGCTTCTCTGCAGAAGGTGGTTTCTTAGAGTTCGTCACGCTCTCAAGCTCCTCTTTCTGGGACTTCTTCAATTTCGACAACTTTTCAGGCTTGATTTCTTTCGCAATGTCAGCTTTTGGCGTTTTCGTTTGCTCTACTCTGGACTTCTTTATAAATTCCCGTTTGAGTGCAAGTTCCATCCTGAAGAGGCTCGTATCGAACTGATCCACGAGGGCGGCCCTTTCATCTATCATTTTGTCTAAAACCCGTAGTTTTTGTAGGCGTGGGACTAGGTTCTTCCCAAGACGAAGACCATCTTGTTTGCGAGTGACTGGTATAGGCTGAACAATAGCAGTTGGCATCTTTTCAACACCCGTTTCCTTTGTTTCTTTATCCTCCTTGATCAAAAGATGCTGTGCTACGACGTTCGTAACAGTGCTCTCGAGTTCGGCAGCAGATAAAAGGTGGAGTTCTGTATTTGATCCAGTGCTGATGCAGTGACGTCGTACCTAAACGGTACTCAGCGATAGAAATGTGCGCATAAGAGGAATTCGTAGTCGTATTACCGTGTTTTCAGTGTAAAATAGAATGCCATAACCTACCTGTGTTTCCGCAGTACGCATTTCGATGCGTTCCGTCTGCGTCCCACTTTCTCTCACAGAAAGAACATTCTCAAGCGGTGACCCGTAGTACTTTGCAATTTTCACGGCAATGGTTACTGCCATTATGGTTTCATTGTGATCTGTCGGATATAGCACGGACAGTCCTCTTGAAAACAACAGGTCCTGTAAAACGATGTCTAGAGACTGTTAGCCCAGAGGTGACAAACGAAATCGCACCGTTCCTATGCTCTTGGGAAACTGCAGACAAGCGAGAAACGCCGACTTGTTTGACACATTTATCTCCACGTTGAATTTGTCGGAGTTGTTGAAGGAAGACAAAATGGTGGTGAACACGAACCCAATAGGTAGATCTGAAGGTTGGGATTAACATGTCAGGTTGGTCTCGGATTCTTTTCCAAGACTATAATTTTTCCTTAAACTAGTATAACAACTAGATATGACAGTGGACTTCTAGAGCAAATTCTCTTCGTCTTTGCTATAGGTTCATTGGGTGCACTTGGAATGCAGGACACATTCAAAAGTTCACAGGCACTGCATTTTCGTTTTTCGCATAATTCTCCAATAAGACCACAGGCAAATTGGTTTGAAGCACCTCCTTTTCTAGAGGCCACTACCGATTCCACTGTCCAGCTCTGGCTTGACGTATTCCATTTCAGTGAAAAGCAGGTATGCACTTTTTGAAGCATTTTCGTTGCGTTTTTTTGCTAGACGATCCAATCCATGCTGCTATATCAAAAAAAAGTACACTAAGCATTACTATATGTAGTTGTTATTTGTTCCAAAACGTCGAAGATACTTCAGTAGAAAAATACTCAAAATGCCCAAATGTCAGTTTTCTGCGCGGCGAAAGTCGACCAAAATTCGCTTCCATGACCTTCGACAACTTTGCTGGCAAGCAATCCACTACCCATCACATTCTTTAGGAACTTTGCGGTAGGAGCCTACGAATTCATCACTTTGCAGCTTCACATTCTTTAGGAACTTTGCGGTAGGAGCCTACGAATTCATCACTTTGCAGCTTGTCGTGTTCTGAGCCTAGGGCACCAGGAAAGTGCTTATAAAACAAGCAGCGGTTTCTACTATCCAAAGAATTTGTACCGTCAAGGTCATAGTTCGATATTTTTGCGGGAAAAGTTGACTGAAAATCCCACCGGCGGGTGTTCTGAAATATTTGTTGTTCTCAATGCAAAACCACTAGAGTTAATATACTGCTTCTGGGGACTCCTAACTCATCACCTCCAGGAACGCATACTTTGCGTTGCAGGTATTTTACCACATCTAAAGGTGGGCCAAAATTATGGGTGTAGCTCGCGCGTTGTGAATTTGCTCAACTATTGGCAAGCTTCAAGGTCCTTTCGAGATTTCTCAAACTTTTTTGCTATAGTCCAAATCTTCTACTTTCTCCGCATTTCGTCTCATCGGTGGGTTTCAACCAATGTCCAATCATAGATCCATCGTTCTTCACTATCACTTAGCACTACAACAACGTTTAGACACGCAGGTGTTGTAGAGCTTCAAAAATGTGCAAGAACCTCATCCGCAAAGTGGTAGAATGGGTCAATGCCCTGGTAACAGCAGGCTTTAGTTTCACTCACGGAAGATACCGTTCCTCAAAAATTTGTGCCGAAATGGCGAAGAAACTGGGTGCGACCAACGCATGTCGATGAGCTGTTTCCATCATAACTCTCGTGAAATGAACATTATCGAGCTATCAATGAGGAAAACGGTGAGCAAGCAATTAAAGAGGGACTTTTAGATAAAAACAACTATCATTCGGTCCCAGATCAGATGCATGCCATTAACCACATATTAGCCATGGATGGCTTGGAGGCTTTTTCACAAAAACTCGAGAATGATAACGACCACTACTTGCATTCTGCGGACCACACCTACCTGGTAAGTTTGAACGCCTTATAACAAACTGATGGAGTAGCATTTGAAATCAAATGTAGTTTGCTGCTGAGAGAGTCCTAACATTCCCTCTCAGAGACCTTCCGATATTATAGCTTCTTTGTTAAGGAAGTTAAATTTAGCTGATACCTGTAATTTTGGCCCACCCTGTAGATGTCACACAATATCAAATCAAACATATTCCGTTTTTCCTAGACATCCAAGTTCTTTGCAAATTTCTCTGGAAATTGTTAAGACGAACTAATAAAGGGAGTAGTTTGGCATTGCAGTAAAGTGTAGGTTTAAGATCATGTAAGAGGAATAAATCCATTAAACAAGCGTAAAACGCGAGTTAGATGATTCCGCATTTCTCGATCCATTACCTCGCTATCTTGCACACATCACGTTGTATGGCATCATTTGACTGAAATTTTCGAAACAAGACACTACTCCTTGTAAATTTTAGATTTCTCATTATACCGTGGCCTGATAATCCTTATTTGTAGATGCAAAGGTTGCAATGTTCGTAGCAAACTCGAGCGGCATCTTTTTAACCTCTCCGTAGTTCCACAAAAATATGGATCTGGTCATGTGTATTAAAAAAATAGCTGAATTTCTAATTCTTATCTCCATTGCATCCACTTGAATCGAAAAGTTTTGATGTTTATTTCAAGAAACACGTAGATTTCAGCCGAAAAATCAAATAGTAGGCCGGCAGTGTGGATACGAAGTCGTTTGTTCTGCCCTTCGACTGTTATTCAAAAATGAATTTTGGAACTCATAAGGCATAATGTTATCAGATTAAACGTATTATGTTGGAACAAATCCGAAATGAGGAGGAATTTCTGCCGATCACGTTGGAAAACGGAAAATACGTATGTATCCTCTCTTCAAAATTGTCTTCGCAAGTTGCTGCTTAACCTATTCGAAAACCTCTAAGTTGGAGCTAGATTCGCAGAGTAATCTAAAGAAAACTAGAAAACTGCCCTGTTAAAAGAGGTCAAAATAGGACCAGCGATTCGTGTTTTGTCTCGACAAACTCAACAATTCACTCACCTTCATCGTCGAAGTGTCCGACGCTGCACCAGTCGTGCCCCTCAAAGCGAAGTGAAAGGGCGAAATTCTGGGGCAGTGTTCTATGAATCTTCTCCAGCACGAATGAGATTGTATAGACATCAGGTGCCATGAATTGTGCGACCCATTTACGGTTGCTTTAGTAATATATCATTGTGTAGCACTAGAACTAACTCTTGTTAGTTTAGGTTTGCTCCAGTAGGGTGAGCTAGCGTTGTTTATAGTAACGAAAATATTGGAAAGGGAGCAGGAACAAGGTTGATAAAACAATGATGTCACAATAACGACCAGTTGTAAATACGCCGAGATGGAAACAACACCGAGTGACCGGCGCGTTGCCTAGGAGACAGGGTCGTGCACGCGACAGCTGCAACGAAAGTTCCGTGGGAAGAGATCTTTTTTTGTTTGACATTAGTCTCTTTTCATCTATCCGACCACTTCTCTCTGCACATTTCATGTACATCATTTGAAAACAACGCTTTTGAAAGAAAAAAAAATCTGGTACTTCTGTAAAATAAGCATTAGGTTGATTTTTTTCATTATTTCTGTTTTTTCATAACTAGATCAAAGCTAAACTTTCATTAACGATTCAGTAGTTAGGTAAAGGGCAAATCGTTCTGGTCTAAAATATTCTCACAGCCAATCCTCCCTCTCAGGGAACGACCAAACCGGTTGAATTTATGGTTGCCTGTAGGAGAACAGTCCATTGGAAGCCTCGATTTCCCTTGGTGTCTTCATTCATATCGGCAGGAGTGCGACCAGGCCCCAGCACAGGTCTCCCCGGGGGCAAGCTGGGCTTCGTAAAAGGGCCGAAAAGCAAAGGGGGCTTCGTACTGGGAAAAATTGCGTTTGTTACTTCTAGGGGAAGCATCACGTTCATCAGGCGAGGTAGGGGCATTAAATAAGTTAAGTGACCTCATCATTGAGCGTAGAGAGGCTGCTCGTGCTTCGAGAGGTGCAACAGGGGCGAGCGATGCCAAAAAACGGCTTGCAACGAGGCTGTTCGCTCTTTGAGCGGCCAGGCGACTGTCCGGTCCAAGTATTCCGATAGGAGCATATATTCTACATACATCGTAGGATTTAAGAATGCCTGCGCAGTCTAAACGCAACCAAATGACATGATATCTTCACTAACAAAAGAACTAAGGGAACACTACAGCTGTTTGAACGGACGATCAAAACTTATGCACCGCACGAAAGATATACGCGAGAAACTCTTTTCTGGAAATTTTGTGGAGCTGCTGCGAAGTTCAGACTTTAAGATTGGGCTTGAAAATTGGAGTGTGGGGAGAACTAATAGGGCACTACAACTGTATGCTCAGTATTGCCACAACCGATGTACGGCGCAAAGAATATATGTGAGGGAGACCTCAGGTCGCCCTCCAGGTCGCCCAGGGCGACCTAAGTCACTTACTGAGCATACACTTTTTTATTTCACATAATTTTTGGGCTTTTGCAGCATACACTTTTTCTTCAAGGTCCGCTTCATCATTTAAGCACCTGATGGATTTGATCCATGAAGTATGGTATTCATAGGAGTTCTCGGAGTGTTGCTAACTTGAGGTATTTTGGCGTTCAAAATACATAATGAGCATACACTTTTTTAATTCACATAATTTTCGAGCTTTCGCAGTGAACACTTGTAGAACTCCTTCAGTTCTTTTGTCACTGAAGATATCAAATCATTCCGTTTCGTTTACACTGCGCAGCAATCCTTGGAATCCTACGGAGTCCAAGCCTGTAGAATATGTGCTCCAATCGAACGACGCCGCGGACTAGTTTCAACGCGTTCTCCCTTGTAACAAGAATCACCTGTTCATCCTCACACGTTCCAGTGGCCGTTCCATTTCCTTCCATTATTGTTGATAGGGTAATTTACACCAGCTGCGTGCGTCAGACGCACGCATCAACTTGCGAAGGATCGTCCATGAGGACCGTTCGGCCTGTGCATCTTCAATGAAAAGAATGTACGGCCGCCTCGAGGCCGTAAGGCGGTATTTATGGTTGATGCGCGTCAAATTTGACGCGGCGATGCACAATGCAAAACGAAGAGGAGAAGAGAATGCGCGGCAGGATGCGAATGTTCCTGGCTTTGCCGCGAACAAACTGCGTTCTAATCTTCGCCGCATCAACACATCGCGAACACTTCGTGAAATTTCAGGCCGACGCGTCAGATTTGACGCTCATCAACCATAATAGCGTCTAAACGCGTGCCCCTGAGCCGCGTCAGCGATGCGACTGGCCCTATCCTCCATCATATAGACGCACGCGCGTCAAACGCACGCATCTAGTATAAATTGCCTTTTGGTCTGCCCACCTTTTTAATCCGTTCCTTTTCGGATTGAAAGTTTTTCCTTCAAATCTATGCCTTTTTCAATTTTTTTTTGCTTCAGAATCAGAATGTTGTGCCTTTACGTTCCTCGGATTGTAGTTTGCACTATGAACTCGTGCCCCACCATGAGCTGTTCCCCGGAACTCCTATTTTTAGAGTGGGTTAACGTTTTCCTTTCGTTTGCATGTTCAAAGGGGGCTTCGTAAAATTTTGGTTTTTCAAAGGGGGCTTCGTTTTGATTTTGGACCGGGGAAGACCTCGTGCCGGGGGAGTGCGACGTGTGCTCACGTGCTGCCGCGTGACTTACGTATGTTCCTTCCTCACTTCCGTAGTCAGCAAAATAATGAACATTGAGACCGGGACAAGAACTATGAGATCTTCGAGATCGTTCACAGATATTCTGGTGATGCCTGCCACCGATATGTTCGGCACGGCGTTGACGTCATCAGAACCCACAAACCGATGCAAACTAGACATACAATGTTCACAAACAAATGCAAACTGCAAAAACATCGCCGCTTATTCCAAGGTATTATCCCAAGGTACGTGTTTCGAAATTTCGACATCGGTTTTACATTTTTTTCAGCCTAATAGATTTTCAACTTGACAGGATAGGATCATCACGTGTATAAGTAGGATGGCGATGTGAAAAGTTTCTGGAATCTATTAAACAAAGCGCCGTAAGGGGGCTAGAGCGGCTAGAGATACGGGGCGGCACTCATAGACACCGCAAACTTGAGGCGCAGACTGTGGGGCGAAATGGCCGATTTCCATGGACGCAGACACGTTCGCTTCGGGACCCGCAATTTCGTCACTGCTGGCTCTCCAGCATGCACGAGTTAGTGGTTTCATCACCTTCGCTGGCGGTCTCGCCGCATAGGAGTGAGGGAGTGTTTACGAGCTTTCAGGCTGCACAATGTACGCAGCAGGAAAACCAGCCTTCCACTGTTGCGACGTTTTGTGCACTCGCAGAAAGAAATGGACGCGTGCTATGAGAGCTGCCGCGTCTCGAAAGCTTCGGGGAGGCTGGACCTACGCCTCAGCCCCTGTTGAATTTTCGCGGCGATTGTGTAGTCACAACATTCATTCGTTCGTTTCGAGAAAGCTTCTGCACTAACAAAGAGTAAAAGCCTCTAAATAGGAAGGCATAACATTGTATATCCAATCAACTATATACGGATGCGGGTCCACCGATGGAGAAAGGACCCGCCGTGGCCCAATGGTGCGGGGAACGCCAGGATACAGGTCCAGCAATGGAGAAAGGGCCCGCCGTGGCCCAGTGCTGTGGGGAACGCCAAGATACGGGTCCACCGATGGAGAAAGGGCCCGCCGTGGCCCAATGTTGCGGGAAACGCCAGGATACGGGTCCAGCGATGGAGAAAAAGCCCGTCGTGGCGAAATGGGGCGGGGGACACCGAGATACAGGTCCACCAATGGAGAAAGGGCCCACTGTGGCCCAGTGGTGTGGGGGGGATGCCAGGATACGGGTCCACCGATGGAGGAAGGACCCGTCGTAGAATAAGGTGTGGAGAACGTCAGGATACGGGGTCACTTAAGTCCGATAGTGTTAAGAATGCCAGGATGCGAACCCGCGCTTGGAGAACGGATTCGGCTTGCCCTAACTGTGAGGAGGGCGCCAGAACACGGGCGCTCTGATGGAGGAAGGGCCCGCCGTGGCCCAGTAGTATGGATAACACCAGAATACGGGTCCGCCAATATAGGATTGGTCCGCTGTGACTCAGTGAAGTGGAGAATGCCGGGATATGGTTCAGGCCTAACAGTGAAAATGGCGCCAGAATACGGTCCACCGAGCGGCCCAGTAGTCTGGAAAACACTCGGATACGATTTCGCCTTGTCCAATAGTGTGGGGAACGGCAGGATACAGTTCTGCCGATGGAGAACGCGTCTGCGTTAGCCGGGTAGTGAGGAATACGCACGAATACGCCATACGATGGAGAACGAACTTCTCATGCTCATACTCAACTCATAAGAAGGACTTCATGTTTGGGCCCATTGGAAGATTGGTTCTGCTTCTTTATAAATTTTCTAGAGATTTGGCAAGTGTGAAATGTTTGCACATGTCCCAAGTGGCTGCCCCACCCCACTTTCTAGCGTCCCGAAGGGGCGCTAGTGACAACCAAAGACTCGTAAATTTTTCAAAATTTCCAGATATCGCTGTAGTGGTGGTTCCTCCGAATGGGTCGACTGTAAATGATGAATAGATCTGAGAAAGGCTTAGCTTTTGACAAATCATTCAACTCGAGTGACTTTGACTGCACTCATTTGAAGGTAGATGTGAAATTTGGGCTATCACTAAATTTTCTAAATTACAGGAAAAACCGGATAGCACGTTTCGTTGACTTCGGAGAATCGAAACCTTCATTTTCCACTCTCACTATCTGGATTTTGGAAATCAAGTGTGGCTGGAAGCAAGAAGTAAACTATGGTCAGATTGCGAAGAAATTGCGAATAATTTTTTCAACATTAGCTTCCAGGATCGGCTGTTTATGGATCTGGGCATGACTTGAATTTCGTGTTGTTTGAGGTTGAACTGCACGCGAGAACTCCGAAACGTTGGCCGTTTTAAATAAACTGACTACTAATCTCGCGTGCACTTCAACATCGAACAACACAAAATTTTTTGTTCTGAGCGAGTACAAGTGCACATATATCGAGTTACAGGGGCTATTGATTGGGCTATTCTTTATCCGTACTTTGTTCTTCGCGGAAAATGATTCCGTATTCTCACTCATGCAGGAGACACGGTGTTCACCGTTCTTCGTGGAGAAATCTTTGCGAATGAATGCCTCTGGCACACGTTTGAAGCAGTATGAACATCTCTATTACGAGCTGCATTTAACACATATTCTACCAATCAATCGAATCCGCTTCCTACTTAAGCCACATTCATAGTGCATCGGAATCCGATCCGATCGGATAACAAGAGATACGTATTGATCATCGTTATCCGACGATCGATACGTATCATTCGTTATCCCACCGGTTCGAACTCCGATGAACTATGAATTTAGCTTTAGTCAGCAGCGTCCGCTCAATGATAAAAGGAATCTATACGTGGTGCGAGTACGCACCAAGTGTGATTATTCCTTGACGAATGAACACGTGTGCCTTACGCACGCTCGCATCTACCAGGTTGGTGCGGAATTAAGTGCCGAAAGGAAAACTCCAGTTCAAATTGTTATAACTCGGCTTAAATACAACTTTTTCACCAATTTAGCGCCCATTAACTCGCTAAATCTTCCCTAACAATCTCATGAAACATGTACGAATCTACAGTAAAATGTGAGATCGCGAAATGTAAAAACCTTTGGAAGGCAATTTCGACATGCTCCAGATCAGCAATTTGCTGCTGTTAAAGGTTTGCTTCTGGGACTCGGGGAAAGAGATATTCAGTAAGGGAGAGGTCTGAGGAATGAGGAGAATTAATGAGGCCATCGATGCCTTCCTGCACCATTTTTTGCCGGGTAGTTTTTAAATTAGAGTCTCAGCGCTGTAGCGAGTTTGAAGTCGTTAACCATGATCACCCCAAAATCACGTCGGCTCATGATTTCATCGCGACTCTAAAGCACTTTCAGAATTTCGCCCAAATTGACTTGAAGTTGCTCGAATTCTGCAGAAGAGAAAAGTTCATTTGTGCACATCCCAAAACGGCAATTAACTTCGCACCAACCTGGTAGTTTAAGTTGCCCTTTACTCGTGGGTGGTTACGATGAAGCAGAACTCCCATGTCTTCCTGAAATAGCCTCCTTACTGTCAGTATATCTGTATTCTACTTCAGGATGCGCTCCCGCAAAAATTGGATAGCCGATGAGTAATTAAATGTCATTGTACTGTGTTTATCAGGCGAGTCGAAAACATTACGACTGTAGATAAAGATTTGTTCTCTGTATGAAGAGTTGTCACACACAAATACAGTGGTGCCATCTCCAGAACAGTCCAGTCATACAAACAGATTTCATTAATCTTTCTTTGTATATTGTGATCGGGAATGAAACTATCAAACACATCGTTATTCGATCCACCACAGCGCAAACTCTTTTCCAAGTTCGAACTCCTTAGACTACGCAATTCATTCTTTATTGACACTGAAAGCGAGACAAATTCCTAACGTTCAAGGCAGATAATCTACTGTGTAGGGAACGGAGGTTCTTTGCACAGATAAAAACAGGCATCGTCAACCGCCTGCGCACTGGTCCAACCGTCGCCGTGGGTCTGATAAAATAGTTATTTCAAAGACAGTAACCGTGCAGGTGTTCACTTGTGAATAGAGTGTTGACCGAATCGAATAATATTCGAATAATTATTCGAATATTCGAATATTCGTTTATTCGAAACATTCGAATATTCGAAAAATCAGAATATTCGGATTATTCGAATATTCGACACCTTCAAAATATTCATTTATTCGAATATTCGAATATTCGATCACTCTTAATTATTCTATTATTCGAATATTCGAATATTCGAGGTGGGTTCATTCGAATATTCGATTATTCGAATAATCGAGTAGTCATTTTCAACAGCAACTTCGTCTCATAATCATTCTCGAGTCCCATCAGCAAGCAGCTATCGTTGCTAAATCTGAGATTGCTAAAATTCCATTCACACATCGCCAGTAAGCATTACTGCCGTATTCAGCACGCCACGTTATCATTTCAGCGGGCTGACAGCGGATTTTCTGCAGGCTCGCCGCACATAGATAATTTAATGACCACGTTCAATTACTTGGTTGACTGTAGAGTTGCCTACGCCAAAAATTTGTACCGCGGTTCACCCGCACATTGTCTGAGAATACCTGCTGATGTAGACAGATAGCTACAATTTTATGGCAAGTCTTGAACCTTCAATTTGGTGAAAAAAAACTTCAGAAAAGCAAAGAGCATACTGGGAATTTTCAATCTTTATGAAACTAGTCTGCCGTGGAGGCTGTACGCCTCCATTTCGAGTAATCGTACTTTTTCCAACCCCACCCCGCAACCTTACCACCAGCATGCCACTGCAACTTCTGTGCCCAACATTTGGGAAATTAACTTCATTTATCTATACAATACAAAGCACCCGTTCTGAGAAACGATCTCGAGATGTTGGATGGAAACCCAGCAATGCGATTAGCGGGTACGTACAAGTTTGACGTGCTGGTTTGCTGAGTGAAAAACTCCTAAAAATGCTCCTATTTGTTTTCAGTACCTAGAAAGAAACTCACGCTGACTTATCATATGGCTGTCACATTCTACGTATGTTGCTGTAGCAAAAAAAAAAAACTTATGCAGGCTCATTACAGAAACGAGTGCGACACTATGCACATATCTTTAGGCTTCAGTGATTTGGGATTGGGTTAGTTCATGCAATTGCTAGTAGCTCCAACACTGAACCCGTCAGCTGAGAACAGGGCTCATTTAAAATTAGGCTCGAAACACCGGTTCTTAACTCTATTTAGTGTTGTCTATTTTATTGGACGTCGCGAAAGTTTCAGCCATTTTGGACGTCTTTTCGGATTAATTCTTTTTCTTCAGTATAACAAAACATTTACACAATGTAAGTGGAATCATTATTCTGCGCAAACAGTAAGTTTTGTTGGCAGCAGCTTTTACTAAATGGTTCCTTTGTAATTCCATCAAATACTGAGCATTACATTCTGAGGAGGTGGTTCTCGTTTTGCAGTAGTTTTGGCAGTTATCGGCTTACGAGTCAACCACATTTCCTTAGGTGACATAAAGAACCCTCTTCTCGTCACCGGTAACCAAGATGGCTAGCTGAGCGAAGCTCTGTTGGAAACTCAAAAAGTTTATGCACGCACTCTACGCACTTGAAACTAGCGGTCATTCAGATCATTTATTTATTTATTTATTGAATACACCACAAGGGTGTGCCACCAGAAGGATAAGGGATGCTTTAGGGTTAGTGACAAATCAATTGAAACAGAAGAAAAAAAACGTTAGTAGCAGAAAGCCAACACCAATAAACATAATACTACTATAAAACTCAAGATGTAGAAGACCTGCATTAGTTGCATGAATACTGGTGAGTAGGGTCCTCGATGTAGTTGCTGAAAATACAGCAACATAAAGGTAGAGCGCGAGTATGTGGGTCCAATTTTCAACCAGAAACGGTACAGCTATACCACGGAGGCAAGAGGCCATTGAGATCATCCACATTGAGAACGCAACTGATTAGGATCATTCAGGGGCGGTCGCGAAGCGACTCTTTGATCTGCTACGAACCCCTGGCGTAAGCTCAACTGGATACTCGCAGGATACTTCCGCATCCAGAAGTAGCACCGGGACTGGGAGTATACCTAGGACCTTATTGAGTAAATTAGACTGTTCAACGAAATGCCGAACTTATTCAAGGGAATCTTGGAAGAGTAAACGATAGGTAATAATGGCCAGCAGCTAATACAGGTCGTTCCACTAAAGCTAACTACATACTACGTGTGTGCCAATTTCAGCCAGACAGATGTAAAACTGGAAGGAGTGCTGCAAAAAAAAATACAAAAGTAGATGAAACGAGAACTGAGGTAGAATAAACAGAACAGGAAAATAGCCGTAGTGATTGAATGGGTGTCACTCTGCCGAGTCAGCTATAGCTCAATCCGAAAAAGAAAAAAAACAGTCGGTCTAGTACATAGTGTAGAATCTGAAAAAAAAAAACAATGATACAAAGAACAACAACTAGCTGACTTCCCTTAGTAGCTGGGTCAGGTCGAACCTACGCAACCTCCTCTTGAATATTTTGCTATTTCTAGCCGAAAAGACCTCAGGAGGAAGCTTCTGAAACCACCTCGCACAACGATAGAACAAGAAGTTAACAATACCAGCTGTGTTCCTATAGTTGGGCTTGGGATAGTGTAAATTAAAGCTAGGCAATCTGACATTAGCAGGTCTGAACACTCAGTACTTGCTTGCTCTCAGGCAAACCTCGTTACGTAAGACTTGGAAGCAAAACACCACATCATGGAACATACGTCTATACCAGAGCGTTCGTATACCCAAAGTCTTCACCCGTTCAGTATATGCCGGAATCATGCGATTCCCAGCTGTCAAGAAGCATCTGTGGAACACGAGGCGTGTAAAAGTATGCTGCACCTTCTCAATTTTAGCAATGTCTTTCTTCCTCGTGGGATTCCATACCTGGCAGCACAACTCTAAGTGGGGTAAAACATAAGCTTTGTAAAGTTTGACCAAAAGGAAACTGTTAGGGCTATGGACATTTCGGAAGATAGCGAACAATACCGCATACGCATTCTTAACAGCAGCATCAATGTGACCGGAAAATGTCAATTTCGAATCAACAAGAATGCCAAGGTCTTTAACAGAATGACATCTTTTTAGTTCCACACCGTTGATGCAGTAACCAAGGGTTTCACAATCGCCAATGTGTAAAAAAGAGCACTTGTTGAGATTAAGTGGGAGACCCCATTGAGAAGCCCAAAAGAACATCTTAGAGATGGAAAATTCTAGAGCGGAGTGAACCACGAGACGATCATGTTGATCGTAAACACCATATACTTTGATATCATCAGCGTAAATTTGAACACTTAATTCAGGCGACGTTTTAAGTAACTGCGGTAGTTCAATAGTATAAATGAGGAAAAGCAAGGGGGACAACACTCCCCCTTGAGGAACACCGCAATGAGGCATCCACACGTCGTATTTCCTTGCCTCCCCGTGGAGAGGCAGGTAAAAAATTATTGTGTCATGATGACGTTGGAGGTCCTCTGCCAGGTCAAGGATACCACTACGCGGATTCTATTCAATCAGTTCCAGGAGGCACTCGCTTTTGGTTTTCTGAGTTATCAAACCAGGAGCAGCCGAACGTGCTTGTAGTCAGTGACAATATTTCCAGTCATAATCGCAACGGAATGATAGGACAAACTGGATATAGGTAGAGCATTGACTAACCCTTATACAAGTTTTTGACAGGAAATTTCAAATCAATTTCGAAAAAATTAGCAACACACACAAAAGTAAGTGACTTCGACTAAGTAGCTAGTAGTAAATAGTGATAAAGTGAATAGGTAACTTTCGCGGCAACCTAATGAGTAATTGTTCTATTCAGAGAACATCCCTTTGCATACTCAGCCGGAATAAATGTAGAGCAACTTCCCAAATATTCGAAATATTCGAATAATCGGAGCTCACGATCGAATATTCGAATAATTCGAATATTCGAGAGGTTGGAATATTCGAATTATTCGAATATTCGAATATTCGGAGACGTCGAAATATTCGTTTATTCGAATATTCGAATATTCGGGCGTTTCAAAATATTGGTTTATTCGAATATTCGAATATTCGGCCATATCGAAATATTCGATTATTCGAATATTCGAATATTCGAAAAAAAATTTTCGAATGCAACACTCTACTTGTGAATTTCGGCGGCGTGTATCTTGAAAAAGGTTGGTAGCCGATGTTTTGCTGTGTGTTGCACAGCTGTTAGTGATTGTGACTATAGAATTTCCTATAATGACGATTACTCCCGGTTACCGCTAACATCTTCCTGGTAAGTCTGATGGACCTGTATCAACACCGATTGAGCGAGGTTCTAAATGCAGTGCAGGTCACTGTTGCTATGAGAATAATTAACATTGCTCTTAGAGATCTCTTCGAAAGTGTAGCTACTGCGTTCATGGCGTTACATTCACCTGGTACAAATAATTTTGGCGCACCCTGTATGTGACAGATCTAATTAGATGAGATTAGCGGAAGGAAATTTTCTCAAATCCTCATCTCGCTATGACATGGCCAAGGCAGTGAATTAGGGATGAAGAGTTTAAATTCTATGTCCAAAAAGAGTGTTCCATTAGCGGCTTAGCAGTGAATTCTGCGGCGGATGTTCCAAATGTCTTAAATATTTATTGCTAAACATTTCAAATCAGATGTAAAGAGGAATACGGATCGATGCATGCTGCTTGATAAATTTGGTGAAATCCTTTGTTGCTCAGAAGCTAAGCAAATTCATCCGCAACAGCTGGCTTTTTGCACATATAGAAGCAAGAATCGTCGACCGCATCTGATGTAGTCCATCCATCCATTTGAATCTAGATTTGAAAAACAATTATGTTGATCATTCTGAGGAGATATAACGAAGAAAGATGATGTTCTTTAATGAATGCGTGGCTGTTAACCCAATGCGCGTTTCCTTGGATAGAAACTCATCCGGGAAACCGCTATGCTGGTGGGCACGTTCTCGGAGGCAAGAAAACGGGTAAAGAATCATGCTGTACTGCAGTAGCGAAAGCGCATGAGCGCTACACACTTGGAATTAAGTGCGAAATGTCCAAAAGTCTCCCATGACTTCACCGGGTGTCGAGTGTCGGGTTAATGCGTTGCGCGTTTTTGCCTTAAACCGTTAGGATCGCGATGCGCACTAATTATCACAACTGCAAGTGAAACTATCGGTTTTCTTGTCGGAAAACGCCTAAATAATTCGAATAATCAGAATCGAGGGAATATAAGTAAATACCGACGTGGTCAGAGTACTGGAGCAAAAATAACAAAGCTTTCAAACCAATGAGTTGGAGAAAAAGGCAAAAACTCCTTGCGGGCATGCCAAATGTACCTAAACCAACTTGACAATGTGCAGCACGAACGCATCCGAGCGGTGTAATGTGTCGCCTAGAAATCCTGGCAGCATCTCATCCCAGCTGCTGTCATTCTTCCCTCAATTGCTGTCATCTTTCAACAATTGCTGCTAAAGGGACGAAAGCTGGATAAGCAATTGAAGGGAGGATGGCAGGAATAGGGAGCAGTTGCTGATAGGATTTCTTCTTGACCGTTCGGAATCGTTCTTGCTGCACAGTTTTCAAATCAAGTGAACGTCAAATGCTCCTCAGCAGACAATCGTAGTCCCAAATCGAGCAATGACACTGGCTTAATTTTCCCACTACCTGCATATTGATTTAGCGAAAATTTGACGATTCTGTAAGTGCACGCTTCAATGACCTGATCAGAAGAATTAAAAATAGTTAAAGTCTGTAAAAAATATGGCTCTTCTGCCAATGCGTCAGATTTAGTAATTTGAGCCTGTGCGAAAATATGCCATCAAATATTCCAGTATTACAACTTTCAGCATCGACTCTTCTTCCTGCAGGCATCCCTGATGGTGGCTATTGCGGCAACCAGTTCATCCTAGTCTCCGTCTACAGCATCTAGCTCTTCAAAGTTGTTCATCCAGGCCGGTCTCTCAGCAGTTTGGCCGTCTAGGATGGTCGGCGGGATTCTACGTGCTATGTGATTCAGCACTGCCTTGGTTTTATTGCAGTGGTTCTTCGCTCGGAGCAATCTGTGATCACTTCTTGTGTGGAGAGTGGGCACGACGGCTACGTCTGTGAGGACTTCATGGTTGCACGGGGTTGCAGTGAATGTGATCCAATTTATGCCTGTGACTTTTCCCTCTTCGTTTCACAAAGACCGATGACATGTGATTTGATTCGCTCGATTTTTTCAAAAGGCTCAGCTGAGCTCAATTGCAGATCGGCAGTTGTAGGTCGCGACAGTCAGATGAGTAGTATGAGTCCCTGCCCGTGAAAATTTACTAAACTTTTCTTGATCCTTATTCTTGTGGAAGCGTAATGTGCTCCTGAAAACCACCTTATGTTTTAAGGATGCTGATGTATAATCTGGATTGACGAAGTGCAGGGGGCCGAAAACAGATTCTTTGCTACCTAAAGAGAGGGTGAAGTGCTTCCCTTTCGATTTGCCGGGCCTGAGCGGTGGACCCTCCTGTTGGCCAGGCGCGGGGAAACCTGTCGTAGTAGGAGGAACACGGGGCTCTCCCACGTACCCATCCATTCCCGCACCATGTTGAGGTACGGATAGGGTTTGTGGGAGTTGTGTTCAACATATTGTTGTGATTGTCTATCATCCGAAGGTACGATGAGTGCTACGTTTAAAGGCAGTGTGTCATCACATTTCCATTCTGCGACGTTGTTGACGGATCTTGGATCAACTCGATGCGCTACATGCTAAGTTGGGGCTAACGGAATGACGAAATTATCGCCGTGATTATGTGATTATCCTTACCTAACGCAAAGATCGAGATATATAGGGTGTAATCGCGGTTCTACACCTTCGTGCTCGACTAAACCATAGTCATACATTGACTGTCCTTCTTCCTTCCCTCGTCTTCTTAGCGAATTATTATCTACGTTCAAAGACTTTAGGAGTACCAGGCGTGATGACAAAGGAGCTCAAGTACCGTCGAATCCGCTAATGTTTCATTTCCTGCACTCCTACATATTTCTATTTTTTTTTCTGCATCAGAATACACAGATACATACGTAGATGTAGTTGGGACCACATTTCCAATTGATCTTAGATTTCGGGTGGATGTAGCTCGCCGCAGCTCCTGATGACCAGAATTTCCCGGCTTCTGAAACATTTTAATTTTTTTTCTTCAAAAAAAATCACAATGCTCAACTAAGGAGATTGAAGAGCACACAAGCGTACACGAAATCATCCAAATGCGTGCTCGTTGTGGAAGATGAGTTTTCTTCAAATACTTTTAGATGCGGTCCAGAGGGATGATCGCCACACATGAATGAATAATCTCCACACAAGACCACATCCGTTAGAATCGTGGCGGCAACACGTTTCATCAAGCTCGCGCCGCACGCGCCATTCGGACCTCCTGAGGAGAGGAGGATATAAAGGAAAAGTGGGAGAAGCATTTCTCCCAATTAGTTGCTTTTCTCTTCCTCACCGCCGGTCATTAGCCTTTTGTTTATTTTTCTGGATATTATTGTTCATCTTATCCTCTGCTTATCGTGTTGTGAGTGTGTCGCAACATCGTGATTTCACCACGAAAGCTTGCATTCCGAGCAACATTAAAATCTAGGATAACTGGCTTGCAGCAACTTCAAGTGCTTGGCGTAAATTGCACAAAGAGCTATTTTGAACCTACAGCTCTTACTTATTCAAGTTCGCTAGAGGAATTGCCATAGCATGCTTCTCTAACAACTTCGCCAAAATCGAATGTTCTCGAAATAGTGAGGCGTGATGTGTCCTTGAAGAACACATCACTCCTCACTGTACTAGTAGTCAGAAGGTAGCCTTTAATGGCAAAACGAATGACAATTCAGTTTACTAAAGTAGCCCTTTTTTAGGGCCCGATCAGTGTACTCGTAAACAAATACGCCTTTCGCCTATGATACAAAATGTACAGGGGGGGCCATAAGTTATTGTACAACGTTTGCTGGCCCATTTCTCCGCAGTAGTAAAATATTTTTTGCCGCACTAGGCACTATTTAATAGATCTGGATTTGCTCTATCTTTTGATCACAAAAACCTCCTGGATACTTCCAAGATAACGAAAAAAGTTTATCGGAAACATTCATTGCAGACTTTCGGTGCCGCAAAATGCACTAACTCTGCCCGCAATTTCCGAGCAAAACAGCCACAAAAACAGTTTGATATTTTTAGAAAGAGCATTCTTTGCTCTTTAAGATGCATCTAAGCAGTACACCCCACTTTAGAGATTTGGTGGATTTTTCGTAAAAAATTTCCACATCAACCCGCTTTTTTCAAAAACCTGTTCTAAGTCCAACTGCTCCAAAGCAAAACTCTCCCGGGAAACCGGGTTTTAACTGTAAGATACTTTGATCCCTGCTCTATTCGGCAGCGAAAAGAGCAGGATAATCCATGTGTTGCTGGTGGAGAAATAAATGAGCAAACGTTGTACAATAACTTATGGCCCCCCCCCCCTGTACAGTAGCGAGCAAAATGATTGCAATTTTTGGTTTTTCGTCTATACCATCTTCCAAAGCAGAGCGTGGGAGTTCAAATCTTCATGGGTGTTGTAAATACTCATGGGAGATAGAAACAAGGAATAACCCCTTCACTCCATTGACATCACGTTTTTTAAGAAAAATTTTCATCATCCCTCCCTTTTGAATAGAGCCGATAGATGGAGCCAGGGTGACAGAAACACCCATAGAGGATCACTGCTGAACTAATCTCACATAGTCTTTGTAGCTGTCGACCAGTGGTCAGCGCATGTACATTTTCAAGCACATGAGGATTGGATCTGCTGCAAGGAACCAATTTGTGGTCAGATCCTAACGATGGACTTCATTTTATGAGGCATTGCGGATGGTGCCAAACTACAGAAGGCAGCAGGAGCTGAAATCCTCGATTCCGAGCTGAGCTGTGGGTGATGAAGTACAGACTCAGCACATCATAAATGTGAAACGAACACAGACAATGATGGCTTACCTGCAGAGAAAATGGAACATTCGTCGCGAACACGCCTGGCCGTGTTCGCGCGCGGAAGAGTTTGACCCGGCGCAGAAGCCATTGCGGTGCGTGATTTGGCGCAAAGGGAAAAAACGAAAGGCATTCAATTCACAGGGTTTTATGGCGGGACTCGGCCAAAACCACGCGCCGCAATGGCTTCCGCGAAGGGGAAACTCGTCCGCGCACGAACACGACCGGGCGTGTTCGCGACGAATGTTCCATTTTCTCTGTAGGTAAGCCATCCTTGTCTGCGTTCGTTTCACATTTATGATGTGCTGGGTCTGTACTTCACCACCCGCAGCTCAGCTCACAGTCGAGAATTTTAGCTCCTGCTGCCTTCAAGGCCTCTGTGCGGAAATTTTTTCTTGGAAAGCGTGAAGTCAATGGAGTAGAGAAGCTATTCCTTGTTTCTATCTCCCATGAGTATCTACAACTCCCATAAAAATTTGAACTCCAATGCTTTGCTCTGGAAGAAGTTGAAGACGAAAAACCAAAAGTTGCAATCTTTTTGCTCGCTACTGCAGCTTGCTCAGTTCTGCCCCGTTGTGCTTGATTTCGAAAAGTTTCACTTCGAACAGGCAGAAATGCTCAATGTGAAAGCGTTTTTGCACAACGTTAGATCTTAGACTAGACCTTGCAACGCTGATTCCAAGACATTAAAAGTCACGACGCCGACGAAAATCCCTTCTTAATAGATTGATAGACGATTTTAAAGCGCAGATTTCCCGGACAATTTGTGAGGAGTGGTCCACGTATGTTCCTCAATTGTCATGGCGGCAGCCAATCAGCAAGCATTAGCCTATCCGATAGATAAGGTCAACACTGATATATGGCTTATCACGTCATTTTGATTGAAGGCAGCACCCACGGCGATTTCGGTTTCACAGGTTTTGCGACATCCCTCGGTTTAATAGCATGGTAGAAGCTGATGCAGTGATAAATTTTGTCAAATCTTATGAATGAGGCGTTCTTCATTGCCACCAGTTCAGCCTGTTTGCAATGGTTCATTTGCTTTTGCTGAAATAAAAGGAGGTGGGAATGAAAGCAGTTTTATAATGAGGAAAGAGTAATTGTGAACGGAAACACTTATTCGTTCCATGCTTGAACTCATCCTAACTGGTCGCTAGCATACATCTAATATCTTCATATCCTGAGACTGCTGGGCTGGCATGCATCAATAAACCCATGGGTTTTCTCATACCCATGGGTACGACTACCCATGGGAAGGAAATGGGTGAACGAAAAACTGTGATGCATGAAGCTCTACCCATCCTAGGTAGCGCTACCCATGGGTAACGCCTAATAAGTGCCCAATGTGTAATCACGACCACCGCAATAAGCGGACGTCTACTTGAAAAAAAGCCCCGCATTTCAGAAATTCATGTATAAAACCGTTCTTTTTTCTTATGGTCCTTTTCAAAAACGATAATAGTTGAGTATTTGTATTTCTGATGTGCATTTTTTGTCTGCCCTGCCTCTGCAAATACGGCTTTATTTCTCACAGAATTTGAAAGACGACTCGGGATCGGATTCGCAATCTTTAGAAATTCTAGTCAGGACCTCTCCTAAGAGAGTTATTCGATGCCGTCATCGCAAAAATCGCACTAGTTTTCTACCATAGCCACCTTTTCGTAAGTTCACTATGGAAATAGAGTAGGAGAGTGAAATAAAATGCAATCTTCGACAAGGAAATCGAAGTGATGGCAGTGCCCCTAGCTGTGGCTAACGTAAGTGGTGCTGCAGTAGAAAATGGATACCATACCCTTGTTCATCACCCTCACTAACCCTTAATCCAATTATTGAAGAAATTTTGGTGCTTTCTGATCAGAAAAGCCGGAAAATGCCTAGTCAGATTGCCGTGTCCTCACCAGAATTGAGATTTTCTCCTTGTTTCTTACCATGATCTTACCACATGCTTACGAAAACTGAGTTAGGGTAGAAAAGTAGTGCGATTTTCGCGATCAGGCCAGCGAATAACTCCATAACAGAAAGACGTTGAGCAGCAGTGAGTGAAGCTGATCTTGTCGTTTTTGGAGTCAAACCATCAACTATTAGTCCCAGCACATTAATAATAAAAACCAGCTCTTGATAGACGGAATCGTTCACGAAACTGCACGTCATCCAAAATGTCGACGGGATTCGTGCGCTCTCTGAAGACCCTAGGAACTGCTACGCGGATAAGGCGTTCAAACAACTCCCCCTCGCTATCCTCCATAGAAGTGCCTGAAATTAATACTCACTTTATTCACACAAAGGCACGCAAACATTCCAATAACATCATGAGAACCAAGTCAATAAATCATTGTCAAAATACTGGCCAAGCACAAGAGAAAAGCCGGGAAATGCAACTAATAATTGTGGTTTCGGGAAGAAACAGGATTCCATGCTCCGACTGAAATTTCAGCCGTCAAGAGGGGCGCAAATCATCCACGGAGCGCCGAATGATGACGTTTATTCAGCATGGATAGAGCTGGGTAGAGTTTACCAGTCGCTCAACGTCTGGTAAACTATATCTCTATCTCTTTACCCATCCGCTCGTGGGTAAGCATTTTCATGGGTCGCAGGTAACGGCTCAAATTGGGGGTTTTGGGTAGCATACCCATGGGTAAACTCAATGATGCATGCCAGCCCTGATTTTTACGGCGGTGCAACTTTCGCAGAATCGTTGCGACAACTGCTGAGTACCACCCAAAACGATCGAAATCTCATGAGAACATCTGTAGGTGTCTTTAAGCAAACTTTGAAAGTCTCATCCTTAGAGAACGGGTTCAGTTGTGTGGCCTATGGCGTAGTTTGGCGTAGCGACCTCGCCGCTGTGATGATAATCGATAAAAAGGGTGAGAAAAATGCTACAAGTTCTCATATCTTATCATTTCTCATATATTATCACACAATTTGCACTGGATAGCGTCCGAACGATAGCGACGACAGTGTGGCTGTGAAGAATGTATGGAGTAAGTAGGCGTATGGCATACTTCACAGCGGCGCCATTCAGCCTCGAATGTTTTCGTAGAATTGCTCTTAGATGCTCAGCAAGTATCGCCAGTATCACCACGACAGCCGCCGGTCGTGATAGGCGGTATTCACGAGCATAGGGTGGATGAGGAGATCCAATATGTAAATAGTATGACAATCAATGTGGCGTGACGATGGACAGGCATTTCAGTATCGATTTCTCTGACCACGTATTTGATTTTAGGCTTATTTTCGAGAAGTACAGGCGTTGGGAAGCGAAGAGTTCTGTTTGGAAGCGATCCAAGGCGATAAATCGTGGTAATATCGTGGTGATACGCATCGGATCTAACATCTTTATTTCATGTATCGCCGCTTTGTTTTGATTAGTCTTGAATTAGTGGTGATATGTTAGCAGTGTAGTAATATGTTGGCAGTTGCAGGCAAATTGATGAAGCTGAATGGGGGCGACGACGATGTCACGGAGAAGTTTGTCATAGCCCGTGAGGGTCCCAGGGGAAATTCTGCATAGTTCGCTGAAATCAGCGTATCGTCGAGGTTCAGCCAAACACGGAAATGAGGTGGGACTGTGCTTCCAAGCTTGAGCTCCTGTTCACCACTTGTATTCTCTTTCCCATTGATCCGATCCACTTCGTATAATCGAAACATATCATTATATTATTTATTTGGAGTAAACTTGTAAACCGAAAGGTTACTTCGGCAATGAATCTTCTTCTTCTTCTTCTTCTTCTTCTTTAGCGTTTGTCCCGTTCGTTGGCGGGGTCCGCTTTTCTGATCTTCTGACGCCATTTAGCTCTATCGTGAGCCTGGTCTGGGTGGGCGCCCACATGCTTCAGATCCGCATGCAGTGTGTCAAGCCACCGTTGCTTTGGCCGTCCTTTTGGTCGCTTTCCTAGTACTTCGAGATCGAGGCCTACTTTGCAGACGGTGTCTTTGTTGGCGCGCAGTACGTGGCCGTACCATCTCATGCGGGTTTCGCGGAGCTTGTGAGCAATCGTGGCGATGCCGAACCGCTCTCGGATCTTTTCATTGCGTATGCGGTCTACACGCGTGATACCAGCCATCCATCGTAACATCTTCATCTCCATTACACCCAAGCGGCGTTCCACTTCTTTGGTGGCCGGCCAGCATTCTGCACCATACAGTGCGACGGGTCTAACAACTGCTCGATACACCTTCGACTTGAAGCGACCCGGGATATTCTTGTCGCACAGCACTCCCGTCAATGAGCGCCACTTCAGCCATGCAGCGTTGGCGCGACTGACGACTTCATGGGCTAGGCTGCCATCGGCTGAGAGTGTTGAGCCGAGGTACTTGAAGTAGTCGGTTTTCGAAAAATCATTGCGGTCAAACTGAATAGTGGCGGGCTCATTCATATCTGTCGTCATATACTCAGTCTTTTTGACATTGAGCCAAAGACCGAACCGCGCTAGACGTTCGCTCCAGGCCTGTGTCTGTCGTTCAAGGTCCTCCTTTTGTTCAGATGCGAGCATGACGTCGTTTGCGTACAGCAGAGTCCATGACATCGGTCTCTGGAGGTCTCTCGTAACAGCGTCCATGACGACGATGAAGAGAAGCGGTGAGAGGGCTGTTCCTTGATGTACACCTACGGAGATGGGAAATTCCGCTGACGTGCCCGCCGCCGCCTGCACTCGACTCCTCGGGTCCGCGTAGAGAATCCTAACTCACTCGATGAGCTCCTCTGGAATGCCGTGCCACCGCAGCGCGTGCCAGATGACTTCATGTGGCACGCGATCGAAGGCTTTCTCCAGATCGAGGAATGCTAGATGCAGTGGTTTCTGCTTCTCTCGATGTTTCTCGATCATCAGTCTAGCCCCATGAATTGCATCCGTAGTTCCGCAGTTGGCTACGAATCCACACTGGTTCGCGGTAACTCGGATGATGTCGCGTATTCGGCGGTCGATGATGCGTTCGAATATCTTCATACTGTGAGACAGTAGACGTATTGGCCGATAGTTTGAGCAATCCGCAGGGTTGCCTTTCCTCTTCCAGATCGGGATTGTGGTACTCTTCTGCCAATCCATAGGGGTCTTCCTCTCTGCGATGATCTGGTTGAATAACGACGTCAGCCATTCAGCTGAGTTCCAGTGTCTCGACTTCCATAGTTCCGCCGCTACGTCATAAGGACCCGTCGCTTTTCCTGGTTTCATCCGCTTTAGCGCAGCCATGGTTTCATCCAAGGTGATCGGCTGAATGGGACCGTAAGTTGGCGGTAATTGTGGAATGGGTGGACGGCTGAATCCTTCCGTGGAGATCTTCTCGAAGTAGTCACACCACCTCTTCGTTGCCTTCCTGCGGTCTGATATGAGATGACCGTGTTCGTCCTTAACTCCGTAGAACTTTTCGACGTCTTCGGTCTGCCGCTGGCGAGATTTCGCCAGTCGGTAGATGAGGCGTTTCCCGCCATCTTTCTCATCTAGCTTCTTGCTAACATTGTCGTAGTGCTCAGCCTTCATGGCAGCCACAGCCTTCTTTGCTGATTTCTTCGCTTCTAGATACTTCTGCCAGTTATCATCCGTCTTGTTACCGAGGAATACGTGGTAGAGACGTTTCTTTTCGCGTACCTTCACTTTTACTTCATCCGTCCATAGCCACGCCAGTCTGTCAATTCTCCGGCGACCTGGTTTAGTCGTGCCAAGTTTTGAACGTGCCACTTTTACAATGGCTCGGGCTGCGTTCCTCCAGGTGTCGTCGACGGTTGTGACCGGTGGCAACTTGATGGCGGAATTTACTGTGGCTTCCTTCTCCTTCAACCGCCACCACTTGATTCGTGCCGGTCCGCACTGTTCGTCACGCATCCTCCTTGGCGGCATGATTTTCATGCTGCAGATAAGCGGACGATGTTGCGTGGCCACGGTCTCGTAGGGTACAACCTTTGCATCGGTAATTAGCTTTTGATCGCGATGTCGTACGAGAACGAAGTCAATCTGGGTCTTCACGTTGCCACTGTAGAAGGAGACGAGGTGAGAAGGACGCTTTCGGAACTTTGTATTGATTATGACGAGGTTGTGAGAGTCAGCATATTCCAGGATGCGCTCACCATCTTCATTCCGTGTCCCGTAGCCTAAGCCTCCACGGCATCTGTAACCGTCATTTGCCACTTCTACGTGGCCATTTAGATCTCCTGCGACGACGATTGTGTCTTCTTGTGGTACTTCCGCGGTTTTCTCGTGAAGCAACATCCAGAATTCATCTTTGACCTGGTCACAACAGCCTGTCTGTGGTGCATACGCCGAGAAGAAGTGAAGACGTTGATTTGCGGTGATGATGACGACCTTCATGAGGCGGTCATCGAAACGCTGCACCTCGGCTATCGAGTCACGGAAGCGTTGAGAGACGACTATACCAGTGGCGGACGCAGAAAGTGGGCGGGAGGGGGGCGTGGGAAGAAAAGTGGGGTCTCCGCCGTTTTGGGGACCCAGACGGAAAATAAAATTGATAATAATATTAATTATAATAATAAACAATAAATAAAAAATATATTAAAAATAATAATAAAAATAAACAATTAAAAATAAACTAACACAAGATTTTTATTTGTATTGTAAAGTAATTTCGAAAATTTGGCGACCCATTCTCGGGGGGGGGGGGGGCGCGCGCCCCCCCCCCCCGCCCCCCCCCACCTGCGTCCGCCACTGGACTATACCCACACCGTTCCTGGTCTTCGCACTGCCGTTGTAGACTACTTTGAAGCCATGACCTATCTCCTTTGACTTGCTACCAGACCATCTCGTTTCTTGCACTGCGCACAAGTCAATTCGACGACGCTGTAGGACTTCTGCCAGTTCACATGAACGGCCTGTCAACGTGCCGACGTTCAAAGTTGCAATGCGCGTCTTGGCTACGTTGTGATCCTCAACGATTCGCATTCTTGCCCCCCGATGCCACCGTTCGAGAAACATCGAGGACCCTCGCATATTTTTCACACTAACCGGGCTCCGAAAGTGCGCGTCGATTCCCGTGGACGCCGTAGCTTTTATCTTAGAACCATTTGTTGTCATTGATCATAGGGGTGTGACGTGGGGTCTTCCTGAGCCGGCCTGTCACGACGGCCTGTCGCTCGAATACGAGAGGCGGCAGCGGCGGGATTCGAAACTGGAACCCCGTGGGAACATGGTGCTCTAAAGCAGCGCCTTAGACCACTAGGCCATCCCGCCCCCTACTTCGGCAATGAATAAATTTGAAATTTTGAATTTAAAATTGCGTTTGCAAAACCTAAACGTGTATTAAGGGCAACTAGCTTTACTGTCAGTGCAGGAACCGGCTATATCAAAATAAGCAGGAGAATCCCCATCAGATGTTCCAGCGCTTCGTTCAAACGAGCTGTTAGGTCCAAGATATGTGCAGCATAGATCAATATAACTACTATACATTTTCTTAGTAATTGTAACTGCTCAGTCAGAACTCGTGTTCTGACTGAATTTGTATCCATAGCGTTGTAAATAAGATGCAATAAATCAAATCAAATAAACCTTTAGATCTCCTCGGCACCAATCAAATGGTAGCCACATCTCTGTGATTGGAACAATTCCGCAGAAGTCATGGCAAGGCGGAGGTGGTCCGCGGAGAGAATGTTGGATTTTGACATCCGTTGAACAGCGTTTCACTTGATTTCACAAGTATGGCTTTCAAGGAGGAGTTGACTACTGAAGTGTTTGGTGTTTAATTGTCATGGTCCCCAGAAGACCTAGAATATGTGTTAGCATGAAGTCAATAACGCGTTTCATGTTGCGTTCTTTATCATGAAAAAGGGCTACTGAATCAGGTTCCGTCAGCGTTACAGTATTTTGGAAACGGAAGACCACTGAAAATGTCAAGGGATCTGACAACTACCCAGGGAATTGCTCGGAGCTATGCTCACCATCGCTGTGGAAAATTCTGCCAACAAAAAACTTCTTCATTTCGAGCACACACCCGTCTTTCCTTTGTGCATAGTGCTTTGTTATATCTGTAATTCTCCAAATTAGAACTATTACTATTCATAAATCACTGTTCATAACTGAGTTTCCGGACCGTTTGAAGTGGATTACTTACAGAAATGTTGCTCCTTCAAAAACAACGAACTTCTTATGAAATTGTCCTCTTCTTCGTCATTGATTGAACTTCCCACGGTACATTCATAAAGTCTTGTAAGCGGTCCATGTTGATACTAAATAAGCAAATTTTTTTTTTGATATCCCAAAGTGCAAGTTTGATTGGGTTAGGCGAAGATAAATGTGCATTCGAGCACTGAACAATTTGTAATACAACGATAACACTTCCACTGCTCAGCCATAGACATATTCTCAACTATTGAGTTGTTACTATACTATAATTACTATAATTATAACTATAATTAATGTCGTTTTTTTCTCTTATAGGTGACGTGGACTGCATATTTCATGTAGTAGTGTTTACATGGCTCACATTATTACAAACGGAAACTGAGCGTCATTAGGAAAAAAACAAGTTCGTTAAAAATTAACGTGAAAATGGACAATCAAAGAGAGTGTTATCGGCATATTTTATTGCTTTATTTCCGAAAGGGCAAAAATGCGGTGCAAGCTCAGATGAAATTACGTGAAGTTTGTGGTTAAGACTGGCTTACTGAACGCTAGTGTCAGAGTTTGATTTGCTCGATTTCGTTCTGGAAATCGTAACACGTTGACTGCCGCGTGCATTGGAATCAAGCACGCTGCCTCTCACGTTTCACACGTTTGTGCATGGAATTAAATGCACATTTTTTGAAACCCTTTTTAACTTAGAAATGAAGAATGTTTAAGAAGTTTCTCCACAAACATGTTGTCCTCGACATTGTAATGATATATTCTTCATGCCATGCAGCTATTTTTATCCTATCTGTGAAAACACGTGGTTCAGTATGATAACCGAGAGCAGTTAAAATTACCAATCATTACACATTTTTCGGCTACGTTTATTTGCAAAAGATGTGAAACTTTCCAAAACAGTCTAAGCAATATGTTTCATTACACTTGCTGCAAATTGTCTTCACTTGTGCGGCTCGTTTTCGTTTGAGGTTCAAAATGGAAGCTATGATCTTCCGCTTGATGTCGACTATTTTCATTTTTGTTCGACTGTGCTCTTGAAAAAGATGCCAGGCGTTAACAACGGCAGTTTAAGTAATGATATGAAAAACATCCTTAGGTACCATTTCGTGGTTTTTCTCACATAGGGACAGTATGAAGCCATCTGGTCGGACAAATCAATAAATGTTTTGCTTTTAATGTAATCCAGTACTACTTGTGGCTTTCCATTTTCGGCGACGGCATCATCATGAACTATTGATAGCATCATTACATCCCTTTCATCTCGCCACTTCATCACCAAAATTCCATCTCCGGATTGAGCTGCTACATGTTCATGCTTTTTTAGCTTTGCCGCTGTGACATCCTTCGGCAAACCTAACCTGTTTTTTCTGCACGTGCCAATAAGTTTTGTTTGATTCCTAAGCAGAGATCTTGCCAAAGACAGGGTAGTAACCAGTTATCTGTATAAAGTGTTCTTTCTTTGCCAAGCAGGTTCTCCATGAGCTTCAGTACCTCATCTTCGGCAACGGATCCAGCCCTGGGTTGGTCTTCTTTACCAGAGCGGATCTTCATATCGTAGGTATACCCGTGCTGAGAACAAACTTTGAAAATCTTCGTTCCATATTTATGCTTTTTGCTGGGAATATACTGCCAAAATTTCGAAAGACCCCGGAATGGGATAAGACTCTCGTCGATGCATACGCCTTTACTAGGAGTTAGGAGCCGCTGACATTTGGAAATGAACAATTTCATGAAGTCATCAATATTATACGTCTTCGATCTGTTAGTCTTCCCATTGTCCACGAGATGAAGTGGTTTCATTACGAATAGAATCTTGTTCTTGGCATTATGCTCCCACAAGTGGCGTCTCCAATTATCAATCTCCTTCAATATCCAATTTCAACTATTCCCTGCGATTGGCTTCTGTCCCCGTCCTATGGAAGAAATCTATTGTTACACCGATAAACAAAACATCTTCACCTCAAACGCCTTCTGATTTTAGACCGATTTCTATAAGGAGCACTGCAGCAAAACTAATGGAAAAATGCGTGAAAGCAAGACTTGAAGAATTTTTGGAGTCAAACTTTGTCCTTCCCGAACGACAATTTGGTTTCCGACAGAGAACTTCAACTACTGATCAACTGCTGCATTGCACTCAGTACTGGAATCAGCATCTCTCTAAAAGAGAATGTATTGATATAATATACTATGACATTGAGCGTTGAGAGCGTTTGACTCAGTTTCGCACACGAAATTCATACATAAGCTCTATTGCATAGGAATCCGTGGAAATTTGCTCTGCTGGTTGAGAGCTTTCTTGACTGGTAGAAAATTCTGTGTTAAACTGAACAGCAGTTTCTCATCAGAGTACGAAGTAACCAGTGGAGTACCACAAGGAATTGTACTCGGACCGCTGTTATTCATAGTGTACCTATTTGATTTGCCGAATGCTTGCCTCATGAGCAATGTCCACCTTGCAATGTTTGCTGATGACTTGAAAATGTACATCAGTAATTCTGAGAAAAATGCCTGTGATAATCAGTTCACTATGTATCAACAAATTGGTTCAGTACTTCGATCAGTGGCAGCTGAAGCTTTCTCTCAATAAAACGAAAGTGTTGTATTTGGGAACGAAAAACACAAATTCTGCATATAGATTAGATGATACACATACGATCAATTCTTGCGAAAACGTCAAGGATCTTGGAGTCATTATGAACAAAGACTTAACTTTCAATAATCATATCGATTCCATCACCCTTAATGCAAATGAAGCAATGTTCCGGTTGTTCAGAGTCTTCACAATGAATCATCCACCTTCACTATGCAAGCTTTATAAAGTATACGTTCGTAGCATTCTCGAATCATCCTCATCAGTATTGGTGCCCTTACAGAAAAAAGCAAATAGAGCAACTGGAGAAGGTTCAAAGGACTTTCACAAGAATACTCTTTTACAGATGCTTTCCAAATAATGCATATCGCATGGCCCTTCCCACGTATAACGAACGTCTCAAAAGGCTAAAGCTGGAAAGTTTGGAATCCTCTTATATAAATCATGGTAGTGCAACAAAATTTTCTAGGGCGCAGGCGTAGGGGGAATAGCACTTGCTCGCATGATTTAGCCGTGAAGCTCGATTATAGACTGTGGCTCGCGAGGATGCGCAGCTGACGGGGCATTCAGCCGGTGTTTCGTCATAGGTGCATGGACGTGGTGGAAGTCGGGTGCATTCGGGATTTCGCGGTGGGACCAGTGGCAGTGTCTGGAGCCCTCCGTGCGAGACAGTGTTTACAACGATTTGACGATGCATAGCAGCAATGTACGGAGCAGAGTAGCCCCTCTAATGGAGCTTTGTCGGTTACTGCACTCAATCTTGGAACGCTGGCCGAGAATCACTTCGAAAGGATGAGTGAAGGCCGTAGCGATAGGATTCACTCGGTTTCCTTAAGTAGGATGTGCTCTTTGCGTACCTCTCATTAGTAAGGTCTCATGGGGATTATGCAGCTTGAGGATCCATCTGTTTCTAAGAAGGGCAGTACAATCAAATACATACACAGGATGAACGAACGAAGAACACGTCATTATAAGCTGTTGTGACATTTTTCTGAAAACACTTGTGCAATTGATCAAACCTTTAAAATATTTCCTAACTTTCTTCCATTTTTTTCAAGATTTACAAGGAGTGCGGGTGCACTGATGAGGGACTGATGTGCGGGGGCCCCGTAGTTCAAAAAAAAAACTGGGTCTGCGGGGAGCTCAAAATTGGGGAAAGCGCTGGGACACGGGTCCCGCATTGGGTCTGTCCTGGCCCAATAGTGGGAGGAACGCCAGGATACAGATCCATGAATGGAGAATGGGTCTTCCCTGGCCCAAAAGTGGGGAAAGCGCCTGGATGCGGGTGCACGGATAGAGAGTGAGTCTGCATGATTCCCATTAGTGGGGAAAACGTCAGCATACGGGTACACGGATGGAGAATGGGTTTGCCGTGGCTCAATAGTGGGGAAAACAAGATGCACGTCTGCCGTTGGAGTAGGGACACGCTACGCACTCATTTGTGTCTCAGTCGTCCACCTTTTCTTCCTCCCTGTATATTGAAGCAGAAGCTCATCAGTTGGACTATCTCAGCTTGAATCATTTCAGGTGATCATTCGCACGGCATTGGTTACACTGTGTTGCTCACAAGTACTAAAGCCATGTGAAAGGTACTCCTGTGCAGAGTTGAAAATTGCCGCACATAACGGGTCCATAGGCATACAAGAAATGGAACAAGGAAAAGTACATAGGTAGTACTATTGCATCGGAAATTAGCTTCACATGTAGATGCGTGATTAAGAATTTGCAAGGAAGGCTAGGATCGCGAGAAGACTCGAAGCCAGGCCCGTAGAATATTTCCAACTTATAATTATAAGAAGGATTTCGTGTTTGAGCTCAGTCAACTATTAGTTTTGCTTATTTGCGAATTTTCTAAGCATTTCACACGTGTGAGCTTTTGCACATAGCTCAAGTGGCTGCCCCACCCCACTTTCTAGCGTCCCGAAGGGGCGCTAGTCCTCTTATATAAATCATGGTAGTGCAACAAAATTTTCTAGAGCGCAGACGTAGGGGGACTAGCACGTGATTGCATGCGCTTCCCGTGAGACTCAGTTATAGACTGTGCCTCGCAAGGATGCGAAGCTGATGGGGCATTCGGCCGATGTTTCGTCATAGGTGCATAGACGTAGTGGGAGTCGGGTGCATTCGGGATTTCGGGACCAGCGGCTAGCGATCTCGAGCCCTCCAGGCGAGACAGTGTTTACATCGTTTTGACGATGCGCAGCAGCAATGTACGGAGCAGAGTCGCCCCTCTGCTGGAGCTCTGTAGTTGACTTCACTCAACTTTGGAACAATGGACGATAACCTCTTCGAAAAGAAGTGTGCATACCGTGGAGGATGTATCGAAGGATTCATTCGGTGTCCTCACTTGGGATATGCTGGGATATGCTCTTTAAGCACCTCTCTTTTAGGTCCCTTTGAGGGTTTGGCGATCATGCAGCTTGAGGATCCGTCTGTTTTTAAGAAGTACGTACAATCAAATACACAGGATGCAGAACGCGTCAACATAAGCTGTTGTGACATTTTTTGAAACCAGTTGTGCAGTTGGTCAAACTTTCACATATTTTTTAAACTTTGTTCCATCACTTTCGAGACTTGTAAAGAGTGCGGCTGCAGTGATGACGGACAGATGAGCCGGGACCTCGTAGTCCAGAAAAACATCATGATAGGTATCCACCGATCGAGAAAGAGTCCACCGTGGCCCAATAGTGGGAAAACGGCAGTGTACGGCCCATCGATGGAGAAATGGTCCGCCGTGGCCCAGTAGAGGGGGAAACGTAGGATACGGGTCCATTGGTGGAAATTGGGTCCGCAGGGGCCCTTTCTTGGGTAAATGTCAGGAAACGAGTCCACGGATGGGGATTGGGTTTGCTCTGGCCCATTACTGGAGAAAGCTCCAAGATACGGGTCCACGGATGGAGACTGGTGCGCAAGTGGCCGATTAATGGGGAAAGCGCCGGGATACCAGTCCCACCGATGAATCGGGTCTGCGCTGGCCCAGTAGTGGGAAGAACGCCAGGATATAAATCCACAAATGGAGGATGCGTCTGCCGTGGCTCAATAGTGGGGAAAACGCCAAGATGCACGTCTGCCGGTGGAGTACGGGCACGCTACGCGCTCATTCTCAGTCGTGTCTCAGTCGACCATCTTTTGGCTGTTCATAACGGGTTCACTGTTCATAAGGGGTCCATAGGCATGTAAGAAATGCGACAAAAAAGAGTAGGTATTGTCAGTGCATCGGAAAGCTCACACGTGCGAAGCTTTTGCACATACCTCAAGTGGCTGCCCCACCCCACTCTCTAGCGTCCCGAAGGGGCGCTAGTCGAGAAAAAAGCAATAGATCTTTGTCGTTTTCACAAGATATGGTCAATGGAATCTCGTTTACGCTCCTCTCAATTTTTCATCTTAAAACCTTCTCGTGGTAGAACTTCATGTTTCGTCATTCACATCCCCTTTAACAGAATGAAAAAACATGAAAATATTTTTTCCATCCGCATAGCTAAAATCGTCCCACATCTACCGAACAAATTCTTCAAAAAGAAACAGACCATCTCTTCTATTCTTTCCAACCTTTCAATGACGCATTTGATTGAAAATCAGCAGGGAGAAGAATGATGAATGTTTTCGTGAAGTGCATGATTTGATTCTTCACATTTCAGAATGATTATCACGTGACATTTCGACTTATTCTTCTTTGTAGTATCACAATTATGTCATGACAGCATTCAAGAATGTGTCGTGCCACTGCTTCTCTACACAGCGAATTCGGACGAGATGTAACAAACATATGTCTGTGTACATGATTAGTAATTTGTAATTGATATATAGAGAGGTTTTTGGAGGCTCTGACGTTCTGATCTTGATTACTCTATCCTTTTTTTATGAAGCGGTGCGTGGGACAAGAAAGATGTGCTTCGAGGATGGGCTGTGAGGAACCTACAGAGTCGGAGCCCACGATCGTGTCTCACTTGAACCCACTTCCCTGAAGTTAGTCGAGTTTAAGAGACTTCCAGGCATTGCGTAATCCGCTCTGTTAGTGGGAGCAGCAACGGGTCGATACATATGGTTGATAGTCTCACGTATGCCGCAGTTTAAATCTGTAATTTTATCAAGTCTCACGTATGCCGCAGTTTAAATCTGTAATTTTATCACCTTTTTGAGCCTTCCATGACCTTTCTGTGGTACCTCCTTAATTTACCTTCCTTGCGAAGGGCTGCATTGTGACTTGTCATGATGTATAACATAAATAAATAAATATCGGCACTCGTTGACCAGTAATCTTTTAACTTCGGCAAGCGAACGAAGCCCATTTGAATTATAATACCAGGGAACTGCTTCATTTCCAGATTGTTAGTCGGAACAAAAGCTTCGTTTTTGGTGGTTCTGTACCTATTTGCTTCGTTCACAATCATGTCGATGACTTCATCATCGACGAATAGATTATAATAGTCCACTGAAGACTTACAATTCTTTAGGATGTCAAAACTGATGGCAGCATTTTGCTCGCTGAATGGCCACCTCGATGTGCGTTTGATCTCGCTGCTCCAAGAAGAGGGATTTGGCTCATCTTCGTAGTTATCTGAGGACGATAAATCACTGCCTCCTTGGTGAAGAAGATCCGTGTCGGCCTCCGTTTTTTCATCAGCTTCTTCACACTCTTCGTCGCTTTCGAGCAGGATCCTATCAAAACTTCTATCCAGCTCATCCATCTTGATGCCGGTGTTAAGAAAATTATCTAAAATTTCCGAAAAAGTGCAGAGAAGTCCTCTAAATGATAAAAAACACCTAATTAGGAAAAAGACTCACATTGCTCAATGGGGTGCATTGTAATCAATACATGCGTGCAAAAGCTCATTTTCGGTAGTCGAGATTCACGTCAAAACAGATGCGGCAGTCCACGTGTTAATGTCCAAGACGTACCACATACTGGTCGTCCAATCCCTACTGATTACGCCAAAATAAAGGCGTTAGTCGAAACTAACCGGCGTACAACAACTCGAGAGATAGCAGAGAAGCTCGACATATCAAATTCAACCGTTCACTTGCACTTATAGGGTACGGCTTGAATACTGTATCAAAATTTGTCGCAAGGTTCATCTCCATCGCGAAAAACCTCTCTAGATCTAATTTTATATTCTCACCCCTTCCTCTGTACTACCTCCACGTTCCGTAACCTCATATCACCGTTCCACTTTACAACACGTTCGAATTTGAAAAGAGCTAAGATCGCACTTTGAAGCATAACTGTACAATCTTGTCCCTTGATCATATATTTCTTGCAGCAATATAACTGCACCATCCAGTTTGCAGTACGAACTCTGCTGTTGAAGGGCTGCATACATGCCACGCATATGCCGCAGTTCTACAATTCGTGAAAATCCACATAAAAGGAACCTATTGGAAACCTGCGAGGTGGAACTGGATGGTGCAGTTATATTGCTGCAAGAAATATATGATCAAGGCTTGAATACTGTATATATGATCACGGCTTGAATACTGTATCAAAATTTGTCGCAAGGTTCATCTCCATCGCGAAAAACCTCTCTAGATCTAATTTTATATTTTATATTGTCACCCCCTTCCTCTGTACTACCTCCACGTTCCGTAACCTCATATCACCGTTCCACTTTACAACACGTTCGAATTTGAAAAGGGCTAAGATCGCACTTTGAAGCATAAGTGTACAATCTTGTCCCTTGATCATATATTTCTTGCAGCAATATAACTGCACCATCCAGTTTGCAGTACGAACTCTGCTGTTGAAGGGCTGCATACATGCCACGCATATGCCGCAGTTCTACAATTCGTGAAAATCCACATAAAAGGAACCTATTGGAAACCTGCGAGGTGGAAAAGTTAGGTGCACACATAGCCGTGATCTTTGTAGAGGGCGATGAATTCACCAGCTAGTGAGGAAGTCCAGAATGAACACTACAAAGCACCGGCACGAGAGAAGGCAGGACTTAGTTACGTTACCTTGGAGGCCGCGAAAGATAGGCATCTTAAGACGGTGGTCTTTATTTCACTGTGGAACAGAGCTTCATCAGCGAAAATTGCGTAGTGTAAGGGCGGTTCTTCAAGACATCTGGTAAAAAGGCCTTTCTTGCAAACCACTTCTGACCTTTATCATTACTAAGCTAATGTTTCTAAAAGTGACCACATGCCTTAGGTCGACGCTGAATTAAAGTTGGAAAAACAGCTTTTCGCTGGGAAAAGGGTAGTTTTGCAAAGCAGGTATAGCTGCTAGTTCATCTGTAATGCATTTGTGCGCTAGTACAGCAGTGCTTCAAGAAACGAGGCGCAGAAGACAAACACCGTTGGTGCTTCAACTCCACAAACTCATCCCGGCAGAGGAATCATGTGCAAAATTCCTTGAGATCGATCGCATGGGTGTGTCAACTGGTAATCGGAGAAGGAAGAAAACCTCCGGAGTTGTTAACGGTTGTGAATACCCTAAATCTAACTTCCGTCGTGAAGGCAGAAGGAGACCACATTAGACGTTTCCCAATGTATTTGGTTTGAAGGAGTTTAGGTAAACAGTATTTAAGAGCAATTAGAGTTTTAGATTCTGTGACAAAAGTTATTAACAAATATTTTTGACACAGTATTCATATGCCGCACTCTGTACAACAGTTCGATTACGTAAACAACCTGGTTGTTTGGTTTCCTCATGAATCAAAGGAAATCCACCTCACCAAACGCATCAACATATGCGACTCTTTGCTGTATCATAACCAAAACGACTCATTTTTAAGAAGAGTCATAAATGGTGATGAAAAATGGATTATTTACGACATAGTCCGAGAACGATCATAGACCAAGCAAAATGAGCCCCTACAATCGACATCCAAAGCCAATATTCACCAAAAGAAGATTATGCTTTCTGTGTAGTGGGATCGAAAAGTATAGTCTACTTTGAGCTGCTTCCAAGAGAACATAATATTGATTCGATTGTCTGCTGTCGTCAACTATCGAAATTGAACGGAGAAATTAAGAAAAAACGCCCTGATCAAGAAAATCGCAAAGATGTGATGTTCCATCATGATAACGCCAGAACACACACCTCCTTGATAAGCCGTCAAAAATTAACAGACATCAAATAGGAACTGATGTCGCACCCACCCTATAGCCCTGACCTAGCATCATCAGATCACCATTTGTTTCGCTCACTTCAAAGAAGGAAAAAGGTCATCCAACAAGATGGCCGAAAAAAAGACGTTAGTTAACGAACAACCCAATGCTTTTCTATCTCTTTCAACTTTACCACATAACTAAGTGAATGTCTATGCTTTGCACTCTGGGTTGAACTGGTGGATCATCCTAACCTCACTCAGTGGCACTTCCACAGTTTTTTGTTCTCCAAGGAAAGCTGCATTAGCAGAGAGAAAGGTAATCCGGTAGTCACCGATCGGGCTGTGCGTGGTAGACAAGAGCTTATATCCGTATTCGTTTATTCAAAAATGGACTAATGTGACAAAATGGCTGTCGCTTGCGATTTAGTGAGGGAGGTTTCAGTCGTTGTGGCGAAATCATTACGGCTGAAAGCCTAGTCTACGCCGAGTAAACTTGTGCATAGGGATGGATCGTCCATCTCCAGTCTCTAGTTGGGGCGGGACTCATGAGATGACACCCAAGCAAATCAGCGATGATTATCCTGGTGTAGAGTACGTAATGCTTGGAGGTGCAAGACGTGAAAGCTAATTTGCTAGCCAGGTTCGATCGTCTATGCCCTCATTTCCAGCTTAGGATGCTGCATCTGCAGGATAAGTTATCCCTTCAAATCGTTGGCAGACTGAGCTTGTTGTGAGGCAATGGGTTACGGGAGTTGAGGTAAGGTACTGTAGACTACTTTAGGCTCCGACGAAGGCGAGATCGCCGAAACGTAGGCCATTTGGAGGAATGAAATCATTAACAATCTTGCCCAAAAACAGCTCTAATAGATACTACACAAGATATTATTATACTTTATCCCACTCTGTGATAAGTATAATAATTCCTACGTTAGCTAATACGCGATGGAGTACTGTTTTAAACGAGTGCACACTCAAGACTAAAATTAGAGGACTTCTTCATGGTAATTATATCCAAAACGCGAGTCGCTTCACTGGTTGCTGCAGAATTCGATGAATCGATGAAATAAGCTACCCTGGAGTAGACTGTGATGTTTGGTGGCAATACATTTGGCAATAGAATGTGTTTGGCAATACATTTTACGGTATAAAATTTTGCTCGGCAATACATTTCACAGGAGACCGAGTGAAAAGCCTGTTTGGCGATACAAAAGGCAAGAGAATCTGTTGGTGATCCATTTGACGAGCTTTGCTTGGCGATGCAAATGGCAAGGTTTGCGTGGCGATACATTTTACGGGAGTTTTGTTAAGGCGTTCATTTCATTCTTAGTTGGAGGCTTAGCCACCGAAGCACAGTGTGGAATTTCGCAAATCTAGCCGCTCAAAATTTATTTTTCGTGTCATTGCACCACGTCGATCCGCGTGGTGGCGCTTCCCCAGATTTGAGCACCGGAACGCAGATTTCATAATCATTTTTCGGACCTTCCTACTTTTGGGCGATTTGAAACCTCCTCCACCAGTAAACGTCTGGTCGATATTCTCTCTACTCGTTGATTCAACATCATACCCGTTTTTTTGCCTTTGGTATAGTTGCACAATCACTAACACTGACCAATCTCAGTTGCAAACATACTGAGCCCTTTATTACAAGTCATGACTAGAATGTTCTCTTCACTTTTTCATGGAAATGAAAGAACTTGTAAATTTTCATGCGCATGCATTCACATGATCAAAGATAGATTCAATAGTAGACCTGACGCTGCTCATGGAATCGTATTTTTATGGGGGAAAAGAGGCATATCTTTAGAGAAGTCTGCTTCTTTTGGTATGTATTCTAATTTTTCTTGAGATTTTGAAACGTTATCAGAATGATTCTGATAAGGGTAGAAAGAAAAGATTGGTGGCCATTCCATCTCTTTTCCTACATAGGTAGCTGTTGCAATCAGCTTATCTTTGTGTAAGTTTACGGGAGAAAAATTCGCATTAAAAATTCGCAACACTAGCGTTCCGTCTAGCTCAGGGCATGACAGAGTTTTACCGATGGCAACACCATAAGGTAGTGATACCGTTGGGTCGTCTTGAGCAAGAAATTCCCATTTGCTTGGAAGTGACGTACGTATAGATCCAAAGACTAAATTATCCGTATGTGGCTTTAAAGTAGTTTGCGATAATAGATATACCGGAGCTGAAAAATCGCACGAACTCGGATCTCCTAGTGTGACTATGGGAACAGTTTCTTGATCAAACGTTAATTCCTTCACTTTGTAGTCGATGGAAACTTTGTTGGCAAATTGGCTTATCGTATCATTACCCAGAAGAAGATCAGCTGAGCACCGATTATGTTTGGCAACAAAAGCGACGCTCTCTATGGACTTCTTACCAACTTTGAGTACAAAGTGTATTTGCCCTATTATATTAATAGTAGTACCATTTGCAGCAACGCCTTCCGAGATAGAGGGGGGTTCTACAGTTTTTCTCAGTTTGTTAGTAAGACGTTCAGATATTACGGTAATGGCTGCTCCCGTGTCAAAGAGAGCTACAGTAGAAATCTCATCAACAATAACGGGTATATATATATATATATATATATATATATATATATATATATTGTTGATGTGGTGTCTCTTCGCTCAATTTGGGAGACATTAGGCAAAAAGCTAAGGTAAGGTTGCTTACTGGGGCGAGGATTTTTCAAGGTTGCGGACGTAGAAGGAACGTCCAAGTCTACTGAGACTTCTTGCGGTTTGGAATAACGAACGTTTATCGTTTCTTCCTCGCAATTGTAGGCAACTAGTGGGTTCATAGGATTTACCCGCTTTGCGATAGCTTTGGGTCTTTCATTTGGATGGTTTGAATCAGAGGGTGTAGGCCTTATTCTTGTGATTTTTGTTAAAAGCATAGTGAGAAAAACACAAATAGGTTGGGTAACGAAGTGGAAAATTGTACGAATAAAGTTAAAATACCAATACAAGAGGGCTAATAAAATGATGGCTATTACAAAAAGTACTATGTAAACTATGGTTCTCACGAAAGAATGTAGACCTATAGAATGCGGGACTTTTTCCTTTTGAGATTGAAGGATATCACCAGCATTTGATTCAATATATTCTATGGTGTGCACTGTCTCCTTTTCAAATTCTTCAGACATGGAATCAAGAAAACTGATCCCTTTCTGCATCTTTGCATTAGAGGAAGAAGGTGTATTAATCGAATTCAGTCTACTCTTGATGAGGTACACATCTGTTGCAAGTTTTGCTAAATCTGAGTGGAATATAGGAGGAGAGTTGAATACAAAATCTGGTGTCACTACATCGTTCGGAAGATTCACATGTATATGTGATACATGTGTATATCCCGAAGGTGATTTGTAGTGATTTGTACCATCATTATAGATTCCATATGGGAGGTGACCGCAGTCAGCCTGAGGACTTTGAATAGTTAAGTCTCTAGTTCCTGGATGAACGAAATATATAGTCCTTCCAACACGAACTGGAGTATGGAGGTAGCACACACCTTATGTTGTGATTAAGGTAGATTTCATCTACCTGAACTTCTTCACATTTGGAAATCATTAAAACATCGCCTGCATGTGTAGCAAAGATATCGTTCCTATTAAGTAGCATTCGCGCTGCACTAGTTGGATTGATCTGCGCAACGCTCTTAATAGATTGAATCTTGAAATTTGTTAGTGCACATATGCGGTCGAAAAGATAGTTAAAGTCGTGCTTTATAACTTCTTCGAGTTTCAGCTTTAGAACATGCATTTTGGTGTTCAGCTCGTAATGGCGGTGGTCTTGGCGTTGCTCATGTGTAAGAGAAGGGTCGTCATTTATAAGAGTGAAATCAGGTTCAGTATTTAACGCGATATGTTGAGCTACGGCAGTTGAGTCATTTCCTATAAATTTATTTAGTACCTGGTCTTTGTTTCGAAACAAAATTGTGGATAGTTCTTTATGGTTATTAATATTAGTAAGGGAACGTGGTCTCCTTCTTGGGAATGGTCTATACTTGAATGGCTTTGGAAATGATACGGAGTCTAGTAACCCGAAAACTGTATTAACAAGAGAAATGTGCTCTTTATTAGTTAGCTCATTTTCAAAAATACTGGAAGAGTTTCTTGTGCGCCTGATTTTTCCTTGGTAGACAGTGTTCAAGAGATGCAGAATTTTCGATGCATTAAAATGCTTTGGTTTATTTCTTGTATCAAAGTTGGGTATTGCAAAAATACTGTTCGTGGGTTGAAATTGTGAATTTCTGGAAGAGATATGAACACACCATTGTTCATGGCAATGGAGTTATTGGGCAAACACCAAGATGCTATTTGTGAGGGATGGAAAGTAATATTTTTGTAAGTAAAAGCAGACTGAATACTGTTCATGACTACATGGGTAGGTGTCACATAGGCTACACAAATTGGCTTTCACAAATTTACACGTAGCGGACGCTTCAGGGGATGCATTCCTAATTACAGTTCCATGTGTTAACTTACAACGCTTACTTTGCACATAACAATGTGCCATGTCTCCAAATTGACCTATTATAGAGCTACCATCGTAAGTTGCAATACTAGCTTTTTCAACATATACATTTGTTGTATATGTTCACTTCTCTCCAAAAAACCACGGGTAGGAATAGTGAATAGTATTTTCAGAACCATAAACGTTCGGAGGAAGTGCTTCTAGAGGTATTCCGGCAAACTTTTTGGTTTCACTAATTGATTGGCAGAGGGCTGGATCTATTGGTGTCATAAATTCCTCATCGCTATTCGCGTAAATAGGATGATGCGCAAATCTTCCTGGTTTTATTGAAACACTGGAAAGCTTGTAAAAGTACTGGTTCTGTTTTTTCTACAAAAACTGAGGCGGTTGTTATTAAAATATTTGAGGAATTTATGTTGCTGAAGCATGAAACAGTTTCGGGATATGCTACAGGCCAGCCGGATTTTCCAGCTGCACAAAGCTGATATTTCATCGAAAACGAGGTGGAGCATTGGAAAAGAGTGCACAGTAGTGCAAAAAGAAATAGAGAGTGAGAATGTTTCATAATTCCTGTTGAAAAGTTTGTTGTTATAGAGTTAATATTGCGTCTTAATCTGGGATTATTATGGTTCCTATTTTTATTCCTATAAAAAGGTGTTCGAGGTCTATTCCTGTAGGGTGGTGTTCTGGATCGTGAATTGGATCGTATGTGGGGAGAATTCTTTCGATTTCTATCGAATCTACTGCTATTAGCAGGCATGAATTGAACGTTACGTTTTCTTGCGTAGAGGCCATTACTAAATTGATTTCGCTGGAAATAGCTTCCGTTACTGTGGAAAGAATTTCTGCGAAAGTCGCGGTTGCGACGTTGAAAATCGCGGGGTTTGGAATTTTGCGAAAAATCACGTCGATGAATCATGTGAACAAGTGGCTTGGTCGGCTCTATTTCGTCAAGGATTTTGTCAACTTTTTCAAGAAGAACCGTATTATCTGACGAGAAAGTATCGTTTCCAGCCAAGTTCCACATGCGTTCTGCATCTTGGAGCAATTTACTATAATCGCTCGACAAGGGACCTAAAATTTTCAGCCGTTGCTTAATTTGGGCTGGTAGGCCATTTGTAAAAAGCATAGTTTGAAGAAGTCTACGTTTATCTGCTAGTTCTGCACCTGGGTAAGCTTCTGAAATCTCTTGGATAAACAACTGGTGATTCATTTGGTTCCATTTTTAAATTTGCGATTTCTCCACGAACCATGTCAAGAAAATGGTCGGTGGAAAAATGTGCCTTCAGTTTTGAAATCGCAACTCGCCAATTTTGCTTTTCCTGGTCTGTGAAATTTTCAAAAACAGCTTTTGCAATCCCCTTTAGATGGGCTGGAAGTAAGCGTACCATTTTATGTTCGGATAGATTCATGATATTTCCTATTTCATTAAATTTCTCAAGGAAACTTGTCAAGCCTTTTCCACCTTGGTCACCGGAAAATGTTGGCAATTTGGTAGTGTATGCCGCAAGGCATAGTTTATCAAAGGCTGCATCTAAACGATCAACCAAATTATTTGCATCCATTTCTTCTAGTTGATTGTCAAAAGAATCGTTTTCCGGAAATTCGGGTAAAGTATCAAGAATGTTTGGGAGTAGGTCCACTGGATACTTTGGTAAAACGTTGGAAATAGGGTTACTTGTCTTTGGAATAGCAGCAAGAAAATCACTGGAAGATAATATGGGGCAACTAGATGTTTTTACTGTTTTGGGGGAAGGATCTTGGGGAAGTTCCTTAAAATCTCCCTTTCTTTTAAGCTTTCTGGCGAAGTTTCCGGGAAGAGACTTTGATCTTCTCTTCTTTGATGCTCTATTGCTAATACTATACGCGCGCAAACGTTCGTTCTCTGAATCAGATGTGATTTCAGAGTTGCTAGAGTTCATAGAATGTGAAAATTAGAATTCTAGTTGTGAAAGAGAAAACTTGTTCGCGACAGATTATTAAAAAGAATCTTTTTTTGTTTTGTTTTATTTTGTTATTTTCTGTTTTGTTTTGTTGTTTTGTTTTTGTTTTTAATGTTGCTTCGCGTAATGATGTGTAATAGCGCGAGTTAGCGGCGAGCGCAATGAGCGAGCAGAGAAGAGGGTGAAGATAAATGTTTCAGAGAGCTGGCAACAAGCGGCGCCAATTGCGTACGAGAAAGCGTACCTGTGGTTGAAGATGGTTGTTGGAGAAGGTTGATACCAGATGGAGGAAGCCGCCGCTCGGGAGGAGCACTGATGCGAAGAATGGCTTCCATGGAGGTGGGATCAACGGATCACTCCTTTTTTTTTACACTCTATTGGATAGGATAAGGGGCGGAGCCTAGTTTGCGAGAGAGAAAGTGACGAAAAAAATTACGGTAGCATTTTGAAAATATATATATATATATTTGAAGGTTGAATTCCAAGCATCATTACGTGCTATACGAAATCCGTTTGGTGTGCCGCTCGTCGCACACCGCTAATCCGTACCTGGTGGCTGTGATCCGCTAAGTTTAGTCACCAATCTTTCTTGGTGCTCCGTATAAAAGAGGCGTTAAACTCAGTCTAAACGTTAAATCTGCACTTCTCATTTCCAGCCGGTTGGCTAGTAATTCTGATCCCATTGTCTCTAGTAGTTATTTCTATCGTAGTTATAACTACATGTCTCTAGAGATTTTACTCCTTGAGTAAGTGTATTCAGGTTTTTTTTTCAGAATGAGCGTTATCAGCCTTAGTGGAAGTGATGAATACGATGAGATTCCGGAGGTAGTTCAGTTTTTACTTGACTTAATAGTAGGAAAACAAGAAAAAGAAAGGTTTTTTATTCCTGATTTTGAGATGAAATTTTAAATGGCATATAGTGTATGTATGTGTTGAATGTATGCGACTTTAGGTGGTTCCGGTGGTTGAAGATGAGGCGTATCGCTTGAGGCGGGCGTTGACGTTCGCGGAGACGATACTCGGCGACAAAGACGACGAGATTACTGACCTCAATTGCCGGCTCACAGAGACTCGCAAACGGGTCGAATACTTTGAGGAGAGAGCCGAGAATGAAAAGAGGAGAAGAAAAGAAGAGTGCGAGGAACTCGCCCGCAAGCTCCGAAAGGCTCGAGTTGATGCTGCCGCCGAAAAGACAATCACAGGAGAGTTGAAAAAAGTAAGTGAATGGAAGAAATTTTTTTCTTCACCTAGTGGGAAAAAAATTCTCTTTTTTTTCAGGAAAACACCTTACTCCTGCAGGACTTGGAGCGCACGCGATGGGTGTTACCACTCATTCAGGAGAACGCGCTAACTAATTGCTCCAGGATCACTGAAGAAATTATTATTGCCTATCTTACCACGAAAGAGGCGATACATTCCAATTTCACAATTATGCAAGATGGGAAGGTGAAAATATCAGCTCTTGTTGGCACACCGACGGGTGGCCAGAGTATGACCGGTAAGCTATTCATATTTTTTTCAGTAGAAAGTGTCAGTAAAAAAAATTATCTCTCGTATAATTTCAGCTTATGCGACCTCCGAAACGGGGGACTTATTCCGTGGGCAAACTGTACCCCATCTGTGGCGCGAGGACAAATGGCTAGGCGACAGAAACGGACTTATGCTCCGCCTGGAAGCAGTGCAAATTGCGAATTTTGGTGCTACACGTCGACTACCGGATTCGCTTTCGGATACTCTAAAGAGAAGCACGCTTTCAAGCGTGTGCTTTAGTGGGTTCCACAGCCTGGAGAGCATCCGCGAAACTTTAGTTGATAAAGGCGTGATAGTGCCTTATTGAAGAATTGTTGTTGTTTTTATTTCAAAAGAATAAATTCTTTTTGTTGGCAGACTTGTTTACTCAGTAAATCAGAACCAGAATAGTGCGTAATTTGTTTCGCAACGATGCGCATGGCGATTTGTAAATGTGTGCGGCAATTAGTCAGTGACACCGCGCAGGTGTCCGACTATTGCGCAAGTTTCGCAAGCGTTGGCGGAGCTATTTGTCTCGCCACAAAATTAATGACTGTGATATTGCCTGAGGGCGAAGGCCACGGGCAACTGCTGCTCGCGAAAATCCAGAGATAGTTATTTTGAGCTCATATCTCTCGAGTTTGAAAGAAAAAAGCGATTAAGCTGTCTGGAAGCGCGATCACTGCTTCCACTCGGACGCAATTAATCACTTTGATCGAAGATTGGCCAGAAAATAGTTGTGCGCGCGCAATGGCGACTGAGTCCAATGCTTATTTTGAGAAAAAAATCTTTTTGTTTTCATCAAAAGTAGGGAGGACTTATTATTTTATTGCTTAATCCACTATACTGTAGATTAGCATTACATTTAGGTTGTGAAGATAGTAAAGAAATGTCAAAAATGGAAAATTCGGAGCGTATCGCGAATTTTCATTCAAATATCGTACCGTTAGTCTTTCCCGCCTGTGTCCATTTGGCTCTTCTATGCACGCAAACAAGACTAGCTCGCGAAGTATGAGTACAACGCCTCTGGACCAGGGAAAAGAAGGAAAAATTCCAGCAGTTTTCAGGAAAAATAAGGAAAAGGATTTAAGGGTAATAAGGATTTGCTGTTAATTTGTTTTATTATTCCAGAAATCTCCATTATAACATGAAAATAAGCTGGCACTCGTCGCCAGGACTTTTTAAATATTCTTACCATCTTATGAAGAATTATTAGTTTTATTGTGTTTTTTTTTCTGAAAACAAAGCTCTTGCAGAGTTCTGCAGGGTTAAATGCTCATATAATGCACACGCACAGCACACAGGTTAATTAATGTAATAAAAAACACTCACGTCGTTGTCCATGGATTCGTGGGAGGAAGAGTGGTGGCTTGGAGGATTGTGGGGAAAAATTTTTTTTCTTTTGGAGGTATCATTTCCAGTTTATGTGAAATTTTTTAACGTCAGAAAGCCTTTTTTTTTGAAACTAACTTGGTTGATATTTTTTACGAAAAAAATAGACTATTTTGACATAGAATATTCGAAAATTTTGGAGATATCCCCTGGACCTCCATGTCATATCATAGGGTGAACCTGAATAGTCGGGGAAGTCTACTATGTACACAGCTGATTTTATATGATTTATTATATATATATAAAGGATTAAAATAATGGGTATAAAAAGGTAGGTAGGCGAAGGATGGATGCGACCATCCTCGAGGGAGCCAGCTCTTCTCTCTCCCTTTTTTCGGACCCGCCTCCGGCGTTACACATGCTCCGGAGAGGCGGGGAGTTGAAGATAAAAAGAGGATGCGTGGGCTGCATCCTGACACCATCGTGAATGCGGGGCCCTCCACAGTAAGAAATTCCAGAGCAATTGATCCATCTCATGCATTCCGAATTTTTTCCCATTGCTTCTCCTCTTTAGCCAAATGTATGTGTACCAGTGTTCCGGATTTGCTCATCATCCCACACCATAAGATTAATCGAAAATGAGAAGGGTGATGTCAGTGAAATGTACGGATGCGCAGACAATAAGAGGACCAAGAAGAACAAATTGCTGGACAGGGAGCGGTTCCGGACCACTAAATCGACTGTGACTTCTTTAGGGATCGGTTCCATTCTTTGTTTTTTTTTTTGGGATTTCACAAGTTTTTATCATGATATGCATGATCCTTGTTCATAATGAGCAACCTATGAATTTGTTCGTCGGAGGCTCATCCAAAAAATTTGACTAGTCTTCAGAAACCACTCTTTGGAAACATGCAGAAGAATAGCTGACAAGTGTTTCCATTCCAAGTCCGAGTTCATCCGAATTTCTTGAGAATCTGTCTACAGGAAAAGTGTCCATACTCAGGCAACAACACCGTGCGACCCGACGGCCAAATTGGCCCGAGCGGACCGTCCGACTACCAAATTTATGGGCGTGGCCTGTAACCGGGCGACCCGAGGGAATTAAGTGAAGCATAGGGCGACCCGAGGGCATTGGACAAAATACCGGGCGAGCCAAGGGCATGATAGGAACCCACCGGGTGGGCCGAGGGAATACTAAAAATTATCGGGCGACCCGAAGGCAAAGCTTGCGGAATTCAAGGTATGTGAAGAAAGCATCTCCAAATTGCATTAGAGAAGAGATTTTCATGCTAGCTAGATGCTATTCTTCTGCATGTTTTCAAAGAGTGGTTACTGGGAGACCAGTCAAGTTTTTTGAATGAGTCCCAGACTAACAAAATCACTGGTTGCTCATTGAATTTGAACACGGATTATGCTATGCCATGGACTTGTGAAATCCTAAAAAAATCGAGAAAGAATGGAATTGATCCCGTAGGAGTGTTCAGTGGTCCGGAACTGCTCTCTGTACAGCAACTTGCTCTTCTTGGTCTTCTGATTGTCTGCACATCCGTACTTTTCACTGTCGTCGCCGTTCTCATCTTTGATTGATCTTGAGGTGTGGGATGGTGAGCAAATCCGGGCGACTGATCTCTCATAAACATACATTTGGCTAAGAAGAAGAAGCAATGAGCAAAAAATTCAGAATGCCTACGAGATGGATCAGTTGCTCTAGAATTTCTTACTGTGCAGGGCCCCGCGTTCACATTGGATGGCGGTGGACCCGTAGCCCCTTAATTCCTAAACGGACCCGTATATCTCGCAAGGTGGACCTCCACATCCTCCACACCTTTGCCCATCTTTCTGGGAGGAGACGGATGCCGCGGCGATAGAAGGCCTCGTCGTTCGACTCGATCCATTCCCTCACCCATTTTTCGACGTCTCCGAAAGACTGGAAGTGTTGCTCGGAAAGCCCGTGGGCCATCGACCGAAACAAATAGTAGTCTGACGGAGCACAGTCTGGTGAATAGGCCGCATGTTGTAGCACATCCCAGCGAAGTGCTTCAAGCGTCTCCTTCACTGCTTTTGTAACATGTGGACGAGCATTGTCATGCAGCAAAATGACTTTGTGCTGCCTTGTATCGTGTTCCAGCCGTTTCTGGTGCAATGCTCTGCTCAAACGAACGAATTGCTCTTTATAGAGATCGCCCGTGATCGTCTGGCCTGGTTTAAGCAGCTCATGATAGATGACTCCCTTCTGGTCCCACCAGATACACAGCATTGCCTTCTTCCCATGGATATTGCGCTTTGGCGTCGATTGTGATGGTTGGCCGTGGTCGCAGATGGCTTTCCGGCGCTTCGGATTATCGATATAGATCCACTTTTCGTCTCCAGTAGGATGCAGAAATCCCCTTCGTGCTTCGCGCAAATGACGCTTACTTGGCTCAAATATCGGCATGATTATCGCCATAAAACACAATGATGTTGATATAAATCGAAACAAATATGTAATAAATATTATTGGCAGATGTCAAAGCAACAAAATGAAGTAGGATTTACAGAGTATTTGCAAGGATAGCTAACGATATAACCACTCATCGCTAGAGGGTGGAAACGTTTTCACATACCTAATATTTCTTCTTCTGTAACGTAGCACTTTTTTAAATGACTAAAAGACTCTCTTCCGCGGAATTCGACGGCACTATCGCGCCTCACTTATTCAGCTATGAAATTCCGAAAAAAAAGTCAGGGTCGTCTTAATTCGAAATCAGAAAAAATGTCTAATAACGGCTTCCAAAGCAGAAGAACGTTAATCGTGCTCATTGCTAGTTGGGGCCAAAATAACCATCTCATACCACTCCGAAGTGCGCGTTGTGCAGCGGTAAGAGGCTGCATGCTCGTACTATTGTTGAATCGATTGCACCCCTGATGAACGAAGTATCTATCTCAAGTGATGAAGGAGAAATAGCCGTTTGGAAATCTGCCGTTGTGTACAAATTTGGTTTCTTCAACCCCACTTTCAATTTCCCACTAGTCTGCTGCATCCCTGTCTTGTTTGCACATTGTAGTACTTCAGTAATTTCCGCAGTCCTTGACACTAGCCATTCAATGTCTAAAAACGGGTTTAATTTAATGGTCGCCGGGATTCTATCTAAGGATTCTTCGAATAACCACCACTGGAGCATAGATCAGTCATTCGTTAGTTTATTAGTTGTTTTGGCTGTATGCATACATAAAATGAGCCATTTTTACTTATAATTGGTCATAGCACCATAATACAGACAACAATGAGCTCTCAAAAGCGTATATGTGCTTCATGTGATCAGTCATGTTCAATTTTGAAGCGGCCCACGAATTAATCTTCAAGAGAAGGGGAAACGACTGAAGACAGCTTGACGACGAAGCTGAAGGAGCGAAAACGAGAGCATTGAACAACACACACATACATCTCAGCTGTCGATATGAGTATATTGCTTCTATGAATCGTCAAGTACTGATTTTGCGACAACACTGAGGCAATACTATTAGTTAGTGCAGTTACACCGTATCTAGCGCAGATTTATGCATAGTTGATGTGTTTGAGACTTTTTGAATTCTTTAAATCGTGTCAAAGAATAACGCGAAAAATGCAAAACCCGGACCAACGGCAGGATCCAACACTTGGTTTGAACAGAATAGCGAAAGAGAATAATTGAAAGGAAAATTCCAACAAATATCCGAATTCGAGTATTTCGATGTTCGAATATTTGCGAAAAGGCCATCTTCGAATTTAAACAGAGTTCGGCTACTTGAAAAGAGACCACTTTTGAATTTACTTTTCGGAATTAGACTGGTCAAAGAAAGCCTACTTTCGAAATGAAAGGCTACTGAAAATAGAATACTCGGTGGAAGTGCAAAATGGAATTTATTCGATATTTAAGTATTTGAGATGAGCGCGCTTAAGTCGGAATTCGACTTGATTTTGTCTCAAATAATCGAAAAACTTCGAGTATTCGAGGAAATCATGCGTCGCAAAATTCTTCTTTGATTTCAGACTTCGCGTTACACTATTGAGAAAGTGTCTCACTGATAAACTTCTGGGACCCCGGCCGGAAGAACAAAAACGGCAAAAAGTGAAATCTATTAAACAAAGCGCCGTAAGGGGGCTAGAGCGGCCACAGATACATGGCGGCACTCATAAACACCGCAATCTTGAGGCGCAGATTGTGGGGCGAAATGGCCGATTTTTAGGGAGTCAGACACTTTCGCTTCGAGACTCGCTAATCACGTCACTGCTGGCTCTCCCGCATGCACGGGATGGTGATTTCATCACCTTCGCTGGCGGTCTCGCAGCATAGGGGTGAGGGAGTGTTTACAAGCTTTCGGGCTGCACAATGTACGCAGCAGGAAAACCACACTTCCACTGTTGTGACAAAGCATTATGAAAGCTGGGTGGTGGGTGGGCCTACCGGTCGCCTCATTTGGTGGATGCTTCGTCAGCGTTCTATGCTAAGGTCTCGATGCAATTGTGCAGTCAAGATATCTGTTCATTTCTAGAAAGTTTGTGCACTAACACATGGAGAGTAAACGCTTCAATTTAGCAAGGCGTGACATTGTGTGAATAACCAGTATTTGATCAAAATCAACAACTTTTTGAGTAACTTCCAAGCCTTTACCGTTAGAATATCCCCAGACTTCGCCAGCGATCGTGGCGATCGCCACTACAGCCGGCTGTGGTCGCTATCAACACGACGGCCGGCGATCGCCACATAGATAAAGTGAATGAGGAGGCTTCAGATGTGAGAGAGATGATAACCGATGTGGCGTGGCGATCGATAGACATCGTTTCCACTATCGCTATCATCACATTGTCACTTTATTTCGGGTCCATCTTCGAGAGTACGGGCGATGAGCTCCGTTTTGCAGCGGTCCATGGTGATGTAACGTGGCAATCGATACGTATCATTTCCACGATAATTATCTCTTGTATCGCCGGTCCATTTTTATTCATTTTGAACTGGAGAATATTCGAGATTTGCAAAGGGTGTGGGGGCTCTGATAGAAGACAGGTGTGCCGTGGCTTAAAAGTGGTGAAAACGCTAGAATACGGCTTCGCCGATGGAGAGTGGGTCTGGTTTGCCCTAATTGTGAGGAAAAACACCAGAATAAGGGTTGACCGACGGCTGAATGGCCCAATAGTATGGAGCACACCAGAATGCAGGTCCGCCATTATAGGATTGGTCAGCTTTGGCTCAATAACGTGGAGAAAGCTAGGATATGGATCCACCGATGGGATAAGGGTCCGGTGTGCCCCAACAGTGAGGAAAACACCAGAATGCTGGTCCACCAATGGAAGAAGGATCCGCCGAGGCCCAATGGTGGAGAACGCCAGGATATGGCTCGCTTTGGTCGAGTAGTGTGGAGAATGCAAGTGCACCCAAGAAGAAGGCGTCCGGCTTAGCCTAACCATGAAAAAGACGCCAGAATGCGGGCCCTCACCTGGAAGAAGGGCCTCCGTGGCCAAATGGTGTGGAAAACGCCAGGATACGGGTCACCAATGGGGGAGGGGCCCGCCGTGGCCCTGTGGTGCGGGGAACGCCAGGACACGGATCTTCCGACGGAAAACGGGTCCGCCGTGGCCCAGTAGTATGGGAAACGTCAGGATACGGGTCACCAATGGAGGAGGGGCCCGCCGTGGCCCTGTGATGCGGGGAACGCCAGGACACGGATCTTCCGACGGAAAACGGGTCCGCCGTGGCCCAATAGTGTGGGAAACGCCAGGATACGGGTCCAAGGAGGGGCCCGCCGTGGCCCAATGCTGTGGGGAACGCCAGGATACGGGTCCAACAATGGAGAAAGGGCCCGCCGTGGCCCAATAGTGCAAAGAATGCCAGGATAGAGGTCCGCAAATATAGGATGGATCCGCTGTGACTCAACAAAGTGAAGGATGTCGGGGGTTCAGCCGACTGTGAACGGGTTCGCTGTGCCCCAACAGTGAAAATGACGATAAAATACGTGTCCGCTGATGGAAGACAGGCCCACCGTGGCCGAATAGTGTGGAGGACACCAGAACACGAGTTCGCTTTGGGGGGGGGCCCCCCCCCCCGTAGGGCTGCCCCATGTCAGGGACTCAGGGTAAAACGGCGTTTTGTTAGAGAGATTATATGTATTTCACCTAGAAAAAGTAGAGCACTGAAGTAGTCCTTTATTGGGAAGGTAATAATTGAAGTCGATCTTATTAACAGAGCGTTTATAGTGAATCAAAGTGATCTTCACAGCCATAAGTCAGAATTCTCAGGTCTCCGAGGGTCGGACCAATTCCAAAGCAGTCGCTCGAGTTATCGAGCGGAGCCAAATTTCGGATTTTTCTCACCACCTGATGATGTAGCAGGCTTCGCTCGGGTGTCCTATTTCTTTCTGCCATTTCAAGTTGATGCCAACATTTGTTGAACCAAACGAATCCTCTCAAAATGTTTGTCATTTGGTGATCAGCTTAAGTGACCTTTCCCCTTTCCTCAAAAATTAGCTAAAGTTGTCTGACTGCTGAATTTGCCTGGAGTGGTTGCCATATTATTTTCGGTGTTTCAGAAAACCCCAGAACACGCGTTTTCCCCGACCTGAGCGAGAATGCCAAAAAATCAATAAAATCGACAAATTCTCGTCCAAAATGGTAGTCACATTTGTTCTTAGCGTGTTGAGATACCCTAGTCTCCATCGCCTTAATGGGCAAGCATAGCGAAAAATCAATGAAATCGATATAATCTATGCACCAATCGATAACCCCGGGTAGCCTGTAACCGTCTCATTCGCCGTCTCACGAGGGATGTATGTATGTGCAAAGTTGGGCCCCGATCGCTTAATCAGGGCGCAGCACTAGGTGGTCAGTGTCGATTGGGGAGTACTAAGTCCAGTCGGATTCCGAAATGGGCTACTAAGTACCTACACACTAGGGTTCTCTCAGGAAAGCAGATATCACTAAAAAGTGACTTAAATAACCGTTAGTGGGACGACGAATGATGTTTCAACAAGAAATGCGTACCATTTAGCGAAGACAGCCTGAAACATCTCAAGTTCAAGCCAAAATCCTCGAAAAACCGATCTCAGTACGGAACTGTTTGATGCCGCTAGAACTCGTTGGAACTTGTTATAGGACTTTTCAGATACAAGAAAATGTCATTGGAGCGTGGTTTTTTCTCTCAAACCCGGAACTTTCCCAGGAAATTTCTCTCGTTTGAGGAAGTGTTCCGATACGCTGTCAACTCCAAGAAATGCGCCTAGGTGGTATCAGCTCTCCCCCAAAGTGGCATCTTTCGTTTTTGAGAAACCGTCTTCGTTTTTGAAAAAAACCGTCATTAATGGTCAAAAAATGGTCAAAAACCACTTTTTGACCATTATTGACGGTTTTTCTCAGAAACGAAGACGGTTTCTCAAAAACGAACGGTGCCACTTTGGGGGGATACTCGTTGTTATAGTGCGCATCTACAATCACAATTCCAACATGATACGTCTTCCACAGGTTGAGCAACACCTGATTATCACTGGAGCGCACCAGAGTGCAGGGTAGGGATGGAGTGGATGGTTGAACAACGGTGGTCTTCAGCCACGAGTTTGATGATCCTCCAAAAGTGCCTCTCTGAAATCTGCTTGTCTCTAACATCAGTAGACGGTTAGCGGTTGGCTACGCCCCGGACATTGGTGCTAAGCCCCCTGAATCTGCAGAACGCTACTAAGTCCTGGTGGTCAATGACCACCTGGTGCTGCGCCCTGCGCTTAATCCGTCTATCTATCTGGAACATATATACGCACATACATACAGACATTCTTTTTTATGTACATGATAGATTCGCGGAAAAGCCGTTTAAACTCGAAAATTCGTAAGTAGAGAACATCGGAAACGTCCGAAATTCAACTAATCGAAGGGATAATTTTAATAATTTCAAAATCCAACTTGAAAAGGTGAAAAGGCGAATAAATTTGAAACACGATTATCTAAAAAATTTGGATTTTCCTAAGTACATATACAATCCCCTCCTCCCCCCCCCCGTTTTCCAAATATTGGGTTGGCGAAAAAGTTTCGCAACACTCACAGTGGATTATTCGGAAATGGATCTCTTCATGAAAATATAATCTCAATTATTGATGTATCCACCATTACTGTATAATATAGTGCCTTCGCCCATCTTTTTGCTGGAACTGCGGAGGCTGTGTATCGAAAAATTTTGACATCTCACTTTCGAGTCCTTGTCGAGTCGAGTGCTCGGCCTCATTTTCAATACGTGGATCGTGGCCAGGAAAAGGTGACAGTCCGACATAGAAACTTACAACAGAGATACTGGGTCCTCTCACGACTTGCGTCTGCAATATGTGCGTGACCATTACCTTGTGGAGGTTAAACATTTGCTCGTTTTGGTTCATCTCTCACGGATGCCGCTTGCCAACTTCTTGGTCTCGTGGCGTAGAGATAACTTCTCACTGTGATGCCACAAGTTGAACCCTTAGTATAGCATTCATTGTAAGCCCCATCCAATGCAAAGAAAAGCCTTCCCTTCGAACAGGTCTGCCAGGTCTGCTTTTGACTGAATTCGAGACCGAGACAGACTCTATCCTGAACCAGTGCGCCTTTAGGCTACCTAAAGTCGGGAGGAATCCCGAGAAAAAATCACATGGGTCCGAGACAGAGCGCTTCCCGGCGCTCTGTCTCCGACACGTGGGCCACGTTACCTCTGAGCTGGCCTGACTCTGAAAAATAAACGAGCACGAGTGCCGCTTCGCTGCGCTTTGTCTTGGACGGCTGCGCCGCCTTACTTTCGGGTTATCTGAACTCGTAAAAATTCCTCGTAAAAATTCCCTAGCCAGAGTTCCTCTTTGCGGCTCCACGTACATCATCCATTTTCTCTCAGGCCTGCTAGTGCTCTTCTATATTTTGCTTCGCGGCGCTCTGGCTCGGACCCGTGTGCCACGTTATCTCCGGGCTAGGTAAAGTTGAAAAAAGGAACCGCGAGTCAAAGCGCCGCTTCGCGGCGCTCTGACTCGGACCCGTGTGCCAACGTTACCTCCGGGCTAGGTAAAGTTGAAAAAAGGAACCCCGAGCCAGAGCTTCGCCGCGCTTCGCGGATGACAGTGATTTTCTGCGAAGCTGCGTGGCTCCTAAACGGTTTGGAGGTTAGCTCTTATTATGTTCAATATAAAGAGCTTCTACATGGTCCTTTGTATGAGTAGCAACACAGGTCCTCACGTGGTCAAGTCGTTTTCATTTGGGATAGCGCTAAAAGTCGAAATTGTTATGCTTCGGGCACAATTAGCTTTTAACAGGAATAAACTGCGTAAACGTTCTATTCCTATTTTGTAAGCACAATATTAAGCTCATGGAGTGCACCATTTGTTCCCATGACCGTTAATTTCTAATTACTATTACTATTTAATGCTTTAGAAGGAGTGGGGCGAAAATTTCCGTTCAACTCTGCTGTATTTGGATGATTCACAGCTCTGATTGGGAAGTCACACTCGCTTCATCAGTGGTTCTCCCATTCTGCTTTAAAGAACCAAGATATTCCGTTTTCGTTGCAAATTAGATGTCCTAATTGAAGATTTCCATGTTGTACACATACATATACCATGGGCGTGTCATTGGGCGCGTCAATTTTCGCAATTGAGCCTGTGGCGGCGGGCAAAAGAGGAGGGGCGAGGCGAGTGGATCAATGACAGCATGACCTGTCATCCCTCGCGCGGCGATGGGGGAGGGGGGTCTGCGCTTTATATAGAGTAAGATCCTACTTTATAAAGAATGGTAGCGTATTGATTTTCATTTTGCAGACGGTGAGGGTCCCTCTGTTTCCCTAACCTTTCATCATAAGAAGAAGCGCATAGACAATGATGGAGGGTGCATGCGCAGGTTAACGACGAGAACGGGAACGGGAGTGCGCAGCGCCTTAGGCTAGATCGTCGCGGGACCTGCGATTTCGTCACCGTCCTATACGGTCCAGATGGAGTCAACAAATCTCTCATGACTACTTCGCTGCGGGACCCACGTCTAGCAGGCTCACAGCCTCCGGATGAGATAGTATTTACAAGAGTCTACGGAGCAGGATAAGACCAAGTATTAGTTCCTTCCATTGCTCTGTAATTTACAAAGAGTACGGATGCAGCGATGGATGACAGGTGTACCATGTACCATGGGCCGTTAGTGGCAGGATACGGCTATGCCGATGGAGGAGAGGTCCACTGTGGCCCAAGTATGAGGAACGCCATGATGCGGTCCGCCGATGTGAGATGGGTCTGTTGTGGCCCATTATTGAGGAAGATGCCAGGACACGGGTCCACCGTTGGACGATGGGTCTATTGTGGCCTAAAAGTTAAGGGAACTCAAGGATATGGGTTTGGGGATGGAGGAGGGGTTCATTGTGACCCAGGCATGAGGAACGCCAAGGTTCGAGTCCACCTATGAGGGTGGGTCTGCTGTGGCTCAAAAGTTAGGGGAACTCAAGAATATGGGTTTACAGACGGAGGATGGGTCTGCTGTGGCCCAGGTGTGAGAACGCCCCAGATATGGGTCCACCGATGGGGGATGGGTCTGCTGCGGCCCAGTATTGTGGGAGACGCCAGGATATGAGTCCACGTATGGAAGTGAGGTCCGCTGTGGCTCAGGTGTGAGTACAGTCAAATAGTGAATAGATAAATGTCGCACATGTATTGACATCGGTACTTCTTATAGGATGTCCTTGCAGGAAACTAAAATAGAAAAAGGCGCAAGGTACGACGACTGGGAGAAGACATTGTTACTCATAATATTAGGGTGAGTCATAAGTTTTAGGAATTTTTAAAATTAATTTGTTTCGAATCAAGAACTCACACATTTATTGGATGTAAGAACCATTATGATCGATGACTGTCTGCCAACGACGAGCGAGACTGCGGATGCCGTAGTCGAAGAAGGAGCGCTTCTTTGACTCAAAGAATGCGGACAACTCGAACTTCAGGTCGTCTTCGCTTCTGAGCTGTTTTCCCTTTAGCCAATGCTCGAGACTTCTGAACAAATGGTAGTCTGAGGGGGCTAGGTCGGGGCTATAGGCAGGTTGCGGGAGAACTTCCAATTGCAACTCCTCCAGTTTTTGTTGGGTCTTCTTTGCAAAGTGTGGGCGGCATTTGTCCCACAGAAGCAGGATCTCATCACGTTTTCTGCCGCAGTTTTCCGCATTGAAGACCATTTCTTCCAGTTCTTGGCAGACATAGTCGGCATCAATAGACTTCCCTTGTGGAGCCAACTTCCATAGGATAGGGCCATCGACGCACCAGAAAACGGTGAGCATACTCTTCTTCCCATGAATATTCTTGCGTTGGACGGGATTGGGCTTCTCGAAACGGTTTACCCACTGCACGGATTGGTCAGGGTTATCGTACAAGCACCACTTTTCATCACAGGTTATGATTCTGTGGAAGAAACTTCCTCTGCGATGTTTTTTCAGAAGGTCGCGGCAAATGGCCACTCTCCGCTTTTTGTCGGCTTTGGACAAAACGTGTGGTATTACGGAGGGCTTTTTAGGTACCAGATCCATTTTGCGCAGGAGTCGAAGTGCAGTTGACTGCGAACAGCCAACATGCATTGCGAGACTCCTGCTGTGCATCCGTGGGTCATCCAGCATCTGCTTTGCCGCCAACTTGGTGTCATAAATTGTTGGCCTCCCCGGTCGCATTTCATCTACCACCGAATGGTTTCCGGAGCGAAATCTCTTATACCAGTAGTAGACGTTGGAAGTTGATGTTTGGTACCTCCCATCATTGGCTCTGATTTCCTTGCAAGCTTGGGCGGCAGTGAATCCTCTTTCGAAGTAGTGCAAAATGAGCACACGGACGTGTTGTCTTTCTTCCATTTTAGTGAGAAAATGACCGGAGGATCCAGGAAAATGAACATACCGCCAGCAAGTCTTGGCCACGTGGCACTTACTTGTCTGCGGGAAGCACCTTGTCTTGTCGTGTTTAAACAGCTACAGACTTTTGAAAAATTCCTAAAACTTATGACTCACCCTAATAGTAATGTTAATAGAGGTTTTCTCGGATGTCCTCAACGTAAAAGCTTCAAGACTGACATCCTATCTATTAATTGGCTTGGCATGGTGTTTGTCTATGCAGAAGAACTGTCAATGACATCAAGAACACTACCGTGATTTGTTCCACCTCCTCGAATCTTCGAAACTTCAGATTCACTTTTATGATTCGCAAATTTGAAGAATGTAAGTCCAGCTAGAAAATGTATAATTGGTAATTTAAAATGGTGGTAAGTGATTTCCTCATTCACACTACACTCGACCATCTTTGCTGGTGAGAAGCTTTCCATCATAGCAAACCCCCAGAATGAGATGGTTATAGCTAAATCTATTGCTTGGCTTACTACAGGACAGTACTGTTGCTAGGACAGGTCAATCCCTATCTTTGATGCCGTGGGGCGATATAATGTCCAGTGTCAATGCTGCCTTAATTTTTGTGGATACCCATTCTGAAATTTTTATTTAATTGGGCAAAGAGATAATTCTATAAGACATTTCTAAATCGCGGAGACGGGATGCATCTTTCGAAAATAGAGGACATGCCATGCGACAGGGCTCGGCTCCTGCAGAGGATTTAAAGAAAATGTTAAAGTCTAGTGTAATGAGCGTTTGCCTGAGTTCATGAAAATAGCCTCTGTGCAGCCAGAATTCGAATTCAACAGAATTCTTACTGTTGAAGAGGGAAACCCGCTCTATCCGTCATAAGAATTTGTATCTCTGAAAGAAGCAATAAAAGAGGCTTGGGACGAAACAAGTGAGGAGTACCTGCTAGAATCATTTGCAGCTCTATAAAGACAACGGGAGCAAGCGTCTTTTGAGATGAAGGCCATTTTGATATCTGATGAGTGTTTGATAGATGTTGTGTTGTGTCATCAATAAAATTTTTCTTAAATTTGAGCCATCTGTAGTTGATGACTTAGTTATAGCACTAAAATTACGGTGCACGTGTAATTTTGCGCCACCCTGTAGAGGAGTGCGATCGGAGAAGCAATGTATAGCGACCGAAGGGCAACGATGACTCCTTGTTGCTTTTTCCTGCCGTCCTTTTGCAGACTGGCCTGACTAGATTAGTAACATAAGTAAATGGTCTGTTTTTCCCCTACAGTTATGCAGTAAAAAGAGAGAGAATGTTTTATTCATGCTAATGCACAAGAACAGCAGAACACATTTATGCAAATACGTGAGGAATACACACGGATGAAGGACTATGCAGTGCTTGCTTCTTTACACATGTAGAAACAAAATTTTTCAGCACTATCTGTCACACTCCATTCTTTGTTGTGTGTCAGCTTCAAACAGCGACATTAGTCTTTTTTTTTGTTCAGGAACAGAAAAAAATTCTTAAGACTGGAGGATATACAGGTGGAAAACGATGTTTCCTTTTCTGGCAGGGAATCAAGAGAGAACTCGTATCATTACACACTGAGATGATGCGATTGAAATGAATTTTGAGGATAAAAAATATTTTTTAAAATCAATTTTACAATTTTAAAATCAAATGAAAAAAACATTCCTATGGAGATTTCTGAAACACTTCCCTGTTAAGGGAATGTTGAGGAAAAAGACCTAGCTCCGAAGGAGTGGAAATTTTTGGTGATAATCTCACAGGATTTGGATAGTATAAAAAACATCTGCATGCCGTTTGAGGTAATCACGCTATCTATGCGAAGCGAAGCTAGAAATATACAATCCTCAGGCGATCTTTTTCCTGGCACTTATCTTTTGCGTCGAATCAATGGAATTGGGAGATCTTGTGTGATTTAACAACTACTTTCTACATCCGTGGACTGCAGAGCAGGCCGATTCTAATTGGTTGCCAGTTCTTGTGCGCACGCAACGAGTCAGCTTTTTTTTTGAAAACACATTCGGTCATTTCAAGATAATCAGAATTCAAGTTTGATCTGCTTGCAGATACTCACAAAAAAACTGTTTTAATAGATTTGTATCACTGATCGAGACAAAAAAGAAGATACTAGATCGGCAAGAGTGCTAATTCTTGAGAAATGCTTACAATATCTGTTATCTGAGGCGTAAAAGACACCTGGAACCAGTTCTCGTCTTCAAAAAAAGAAGCATGTTTTTCAGAGAAGATTGATGATCAAAAGAAAAGCGGCATAACACATTTGCTGAATTAAGAGGTCCTGGATGCCTGTTTGGCCTTAATCCGTGCGAAATAGGAAAATGAGGTATCGAAATTAATGAAATCCACGTTCCCACTCAGATTCCTGACAACAGCGCTCCAAACTACCCGGACTAGCTTTCATTTCTAGGATGAAATAAACAATTTTGGACAAAAATTGTATGGCAACAGATTGCGAAGTGTCGAAAGTGGTTATATGTATACAACTAACCATCAGTTGAACGGAAATAGTAGACTTTCATATAGTCCATTCAAATCGATGCAGCGGGTGAGGTCGGTGGAAATTCCAGAGGCAGCGCGACTGCGTAGGAGCCTCCTTGGCTGCATACTATGTTGTCCTCAGCTTATGCTGCCGACACCTTCACTCACGTCCACCTGCGTTTCCACCACACCAACTTACTTCGATCAGCTGAGAGTAATATCATAAGCTGCCGAGAAGGCCCGTATCATAAGCTGCCAAGAATTACCCCTGTATGCAAATTCTCAGAGAAATCCATGACTTTGAGTTTGGAGTCGGTTGTGGGGCCGTTGAAGTACAAAATTACCGTAAATGTACAATGTTTTGTAAGCACAAAGGTTATGGTCGAGAGCGCTAGCACGGAAGGACGCTTGGACGAGTCGACGAGAGTCGAGGGAGGTTGTTACACAGCTGCACGCATGAGAGGTCGAATGCAAGGAGCCGCATGCTGGCGTGGAGTGGCATGGAGTGGCATGGAGTGGCGCCGATCGACAGCGGGGCGTCGTCGTGTGAACGAGCTTCCGATGCGGCGGTTGGACGTTCGCTCCACAATGAAACCGTTAAAGAAGGGGGTTTTTTGCACTTTTGAGTCGGATACCTACACCATTGTAATCAGCACCTCCCCTAGATTCTTCTCATATCCAATGCCCGAAATCGAACCTTAGTTGAGACACTGTCTTTAATTGTTAGAACCGTTTCAGGTTTAATTCGGTGTGTTAAAACATGAAAGTGATTGTTAAGTTCAAAATCCTTGTGCCGTTACCACTTCATGGGCCATAATGTGACGACTCAAAGAGGTAACATACCGGCTTGCAGATATTTCACTATCAAGAATAGATATTCAGGAGTGAAACCAATTCTAAACTAAGCTGAATAATCGTCAAAGCAGCAGGAACAAGTTATTACAGTATTTTCAAGAACAAGCCAACGAACACTGATAGGAGGAAGTTTTGCTGTGATTGTTAAGTTCCAAATCTTTGCTGTGATCCTTTCAAAAAATATATTGGGAAATTTGGGGATGTCCCACACTTATGAGACGCGCTGTATTAATAACGCTTGACAAGGCCAAGGTTATGAAGGAATACTTACGTAGATGTAGTTGAATCTTCTTCTCAAAGGAGCGTTAATTCTGGAACTTATGTAACCCGCTCCGCTGCCATCCGCCCATTTCGTTGACTCTTCAGTAAATCTTTGATTATCAAAACGGTTTCTGCTTATCTGTGCTGCTACTGCAAATAATAGGTGAGAGCAAAAAATCGAGCTACGTTTGCAGTTGCGATTTCTGAAGCTTTTTAATCCTTCTAATAACTTCTGGCGATTTTTCGGCGCCATTCGAAAACGCGTTTCCTTCTGATTTGCCTTATGCCTGCTTTCTCCGAAAGCATTAATTGTTTGCATTTTTGAGGCCTATGAAGTGGTTTGCAGAAAGGCAGGCGCGTCTGGCACGTGTGGCACGGAGGTGAGAAGCGGACTGCGAAGCACCAATTGAAGATTCGATCCTATTCCAGGCGTACCTGAACCTCCATCCTAGCGGGTTCAGGAAGTTGGTATCAGAGAGGTCTGGGAGTATGAAGTACTGTCTTGGCACATCGGATGCCCCCGCAATTAACTATTAGGTTAGTCCAAAAGTTTTGCACCAATACATTTTTTTAGGGCCCAAAATTTCATAGGCATTGAATCAGAATGCCTCTACATGTGAACTGTAGAACACACCTGGCTGCAGCCCGCACAACAATCATCGGACAACTCCAAGTGCTGGCTCAAAGAAAACTAATGTCGGCTTGTGTCCCTTACGACATGATTGCCTAGCAAGACTGAGTGTGTGCAAGTCCTTACTGCTGCGTGTACACAGGAGGAACTTTCTCTGCCAGCTCATTACTGGAGGCGAGAGTTGGGTGATGTATGTTGACCACACAGGAGAGAAAAATTGACTCCCGCGCGGCAAACCATTTCCAAAGCAGCCGAAAGTAGAAGTGCAAGAAAGAAGGTTTTTCTGTGCTGTTGGTGGGATTCCGATGGAATGCTGTTACGAGAACTGCTGACACCGTGACCGCCTAAATCTACTCTTCTTACTACAAAAACTGGTAGAGGCAACTTGCTTGAAGCGTGGAAAAATTGACCATGTTGCTCCACTTTATGGCAACGCCTGACCCCACACGACAAAGCTTACCCGCCAGAAAATTGCCGAACTGGGTTGGGATGTTCTACCTCACTCTGCTCATTCTCCCAACTTGACCTCGTCTGACCACCAGTGGTCCACCACTTGTTTCGAGCACTGAAGCTGCATCCACGAGTATAAGAATTCGATGATCAGGCTATACTGAAAAGTGAGATTTCAAGATTCTCCGACTAGCAGCAGCCGGAGTTCTTGACTTCTGGATCTAATACTCTAGTGGAGCGTTGGCCATACCTCGTGGACCATAATGGTAATTACTTTGTTGATTGATATCTATTCACAATAAATTCAACCTTCTTTTAAAAAAAGTATGAAATTTGGTGCAAGACTTTCGGACCAATCTGATACATGGAGTACGCAACTAAATGTACGCATTCAATGCCTCTTCGATTTTCTGATGAAGTCGAATGCGTTGCGCAGCTCCCGAACGGGATCGACGCCAAGTGAAATAATGTTCATGCTCAGAAAAAAGTCAAAGTCAAAAACAAAACAATACGTTCTTTTGACTTCTAGTGGAGATTGGAAAAACATGGATGCAGTCACTATACGTAACTTCATTATATTACAAACTCGAAAAAAGAGCACATCCCTGCAGGTCCGCCATGACGATATCCAGTGTAAGGCATAGCGAAAACCAGCGGTAGAAACACTCGACCGCTACAACTGACACTGGCACAAAAAAAATTGAAACCTTGAGGAGAACTCGCTCTATCCGCCGAAAAAATTTCTATTTCCTGAAGGAAGCCCTAAAAGAGGCCTGAGACAAAATAAGTGCACGATGTGCAGCATCTCTGAAGACATTGGGAACTAGCGTCTCTTGGAATGAAGGCTATTTTGAAATCTGATTTTTTTTAAAGATCTGGTTTTCTCAATTTTGAGCCATCAGTGAAATTTTACAGAAATGTAGGACCCGTAAAACTTAAGACCTGTAAAATTTTACAAAAATGTAGGACCAGGGATGTGTCATTCACCCTCTTCGCGAAGGTGGCGCCCTCTTGCCACTAGTTCCTTTCGGACTGTAGATCAATACTTGTTCTTTCCAGGTATCCGCTATAAGGTGTAGCACCCTGCGTTGCCGTAGCCAGCGACGACGGCAGCCAATGTTGGCGACTGCTCGCAGTCGATATGCACGGACGCCACAGTCGCCAACATTGGCCGCCACCGTCCCCGCCCACGGTTGACACACACCGTACTGCAGTCTCCAGCGACGGTGGCGCTGGGTGCTACAGTCCTCGAGCACTATAGTAGTAGCGGCTGTGTTATACGTGCCGTTTCATACAAAAGAGGCAAAATAAGAGAGCATGTTCAGCGCGAGGAAATCAAAATAAACAACATTAAAGAATAACATGATTGCACTCCCTAAGTTCATAGCATGGTTCAAAGCTGAACAGAGCAGCAGAGCTTGGAGCGAGATGAGGTGCCATTTCACTGCTTTGAATTTTAAGAAAACATAACTGATTGTGAGAATGGATGCTCCATCAAGGAATACCCGATTTGCAATCGGCCAAAAAGATTTCTTCCGTTAACACAGAAACAGGCAAGATGAGCACCTGCTACATAGCATTACCTATGACAACTTTTTGCACAAGATCTGCATACAGTCGCTGCTGAGCTGCCATTTCCTAGTATCTAGCTAATTTCAGCTAAACAAACAAGATTTAACCTTGGCTGGTGATAATGCTTCCAATGAAGTATCGACGATTCTCTGGAAGGTTGCATCCCGTGAGCTCAACTTTAGAAAGTTTCGCAATATCTAAATTGTGCATCATTCACTATTCTGCGTAGAAAAAGAAATGCAATTGACTGTGAAATATTTATCGATCTCTCCCTAATATTCCTTCACCTTGCGTGAGACATTTATGCATTTATTAGGTATGTGAAAAAGTTTCCGCTCTTTTTTAAGCGAAATTGAGTGTTTTTTCAAAATAGAAAAGAAACAGATAGATCAATCAAAGTACTGGCCATCGTTAGCTATAACCTTTGCTCATCTTTCTGGGAGGAGACGGATGCCGCGGCGGTAGAAGGCCTCGTCCTTCGACTCGATCCATTCCCTCACCCATTTTTCGACGTCTCCGAAAGACTGGAAGTGCTGCTCGGAAAGCCCGTGGGCCATCGACCGAAACAAATAGTAGTCTGACGGAGCACAGTCTGGTGAATAAGCCGCATGTGGTAGCACATCCCAGCAAAGTGCTTCAAGCGTCTCCTTCACTGCTTTTGTAACATGTGGACGAGCATTGTCATGCAGCAAAATGACTTTGTGCTGCCTTGTCTCGTGTCCCGGCCGTTTCAGGTGCAATGCTCTGCTCAAACGAATCATTTGCTCTTTATAGAGATCGCCCGTGATCGTCTGGCCTGGTTTAAGCAGCTCATGATAGATGACTCCCTTCTGGTCCCACCAGATACACAGCATTGCCTTCTTCCCATGGATATTGCGCTTTGGCGTCGATTGTGATGGTTGGCCACGGTCGCAAATGGCTTTCCGGCGCTTCGGATTCTCGAAATAGATCCACTTTTCGTCTCCAGTAACGATACGATGCAGAAATCCCTTCCTTTTTGTTTGTCAAGCAATATTTCACAGACGGTCTCTTCCCATGTCGCGTTCTGTCAAGTCGTATGGTACCCATCTGCCTTCCTTATAAACCTTTCCCATGGCTTTGAGACGCTTGGAAATGTGGATCAATCAATATTTAGAGAGTTGGCAATCTCTTCTTGTGTTTGGCGTGGATCTTCATCAATCAATGATTGAAGTTCTTTGTCTTCAAAAACTACTGCGTTAAGCTCCATGTCCTCTTTTCTTGAAACCTGGGCATGATGAAGATGTTTCAATGGATACAAATGTTACGCCTCACAGGTTGTTATTCGAGCACCTTTATTGGGCCTGACGTTTCAACAGTTCGTCGTCTTCAGAGGCCTGGAAGTGGTTCAAGTTTACCCGAATCTGCAATCTACCCGATCAAACGCCTCCTCTCCCAGTGCATTCAACTCGTGTTAGCGAGATCACTGCGAGGTCCTCAATGATAGACGACACTTACCAGGTGCTTCACGAATTTAGCGGAGATGCGCTTCCGCTCTAGTTGTGGCAAAACAGTAGACCGCAGTTGGTGAGCTAACGCGGATCACTAGACCATACTGGTTGGGCAGAAGTGATCTACGCGACAATATACAGATCTGCAGAGATGTTATAGCTCACACAATGATAGGAAAGGCATAAGGTCGCTAGTAATCGCCAAGTGCTCATTCCTGCTATTCATTTTCGGGCTCCTTTCACAGATCCAAAACGCCTCAAGGGCTTTTCTGGCTGATGTTTGAGATTCCGTTGCCAGGATAGTACACCTTATGTTGAAATCATCTCCACCGTGATCTTCTTTCCTGTGCCTCCCCAAGGGTGTTATCAGGCTTTCCCGTTTCTTACTGGCAAGATGCTCATTTACGCGCACACATAGCGGTCGACCAGTCTCTCCAATATATGTTGCGTGGCAAGATAAGCATTCGATCTCATATATAACCCCCATTCTTGTGCAGTCCCCAGGTTTCCCATGTGGACAAACAACACAGTTTTCTGTTGAGCAGGTCCTGTCGTAGAGTCTATTTCGAACTAACTGACGTTTGATGTTATCGTTAGGGATGTTAACTAAGACAACATCATCGTGAAGTTGGGCTCGAATTAGACATTGCCTTATTTCGCTGCTTATCCTGTCGGAAATAAAGGGTAAACATAATGGGATCTTATTGCTACGCGATTCCTTTGAAGTGGAGATTCGTAGCTTTGGTGTCCTTCTTGCTCTCGCCTGATAACCATTACTGTGTAATATATTGGAGATTTGAGCAAGGGAGGACTGACGCTCTTCTTCACCGCTGCAGACACCTAGAGCCGTTTTGAACATGTTACGAACCACAGCCCGTTTTACGGCTGTTGGGTGTGCTGAAGAAGCGTGCACTATGATGTTTTTTGAGCTTTCTTTGCGATACCATTTTACGTTTAACATACCATTCGACAGTTTCAGCTGTGTGTTTAGATATGGAAGCCAACCGTTACGTGGAGTTTCTCTGGTTAGAGTTATGTACTGCGACTGTTGATTGAAAACTTTAAAGCATTCATCCATTTCGGATTGCGTGGAAGTTACAATGCAACAGTCATCGATGTACCGGCAGTACATAAGAGGGAGTCGTGAGAGGACGGGCTGCTCAATCTTGCTCATAAAGCAAATAGCCAGCACTGGTGCAAGCCTCTGTCCCATTGCAAGACCTCGTTGTTGGCAGAAATAAGTTCCCGACCATTTGAAAATATTACAGCTAAGGCATTCTTTGATTAGAATCATGACATGTTGTCGACTCATTCCGTACATCTCTATGGCCCGACAATGTAAGTCAAGCATTTCAGATACCGCTTGAAGAGCAGCACTGTTTGTAACGTTGGTATATAGAGATGTCACATCAAATGATTCTATGACACACCGTTGACTGAAATTGGTATTACGAAGGTGATCAAGGAATTGAGCTGTGTTCGTCAAATGGGAAGGTATTTTGGTCAACAATTGGCTCACGATTTTATTCAAAAACCAGGATATTCGGTCAGTTGGTCCATTTACACAGCTGATGATCGGTCGAATCTGGTAAGTTTCCGGTAACATAGACTGTGTGGCATCTTTGGAAAGCTTGTGGGTTTTGATCAAGCTGTAAAAAACTGGGCAAGTTGGGGTTTCTAGTTTGAGCCTGCTCAGAAACTTGTCATTCAGACCTGCAGCTTTGCCAAGTGTTAGCCAGACATGATTCAATCTTTTGCACTGTGAAAGGAATTCCTTTTCTGTGGTGCGCTTGTATAAAGTTGAATCGCTTAAGTGGTGTTCGATAATTGCGCGATCAAGGATTTGTGGTATGACTACGAACTCCCCACCTTTGTCACTGACTGACAACCGGATCTTACCACTTGAAATTTGTTCCCGTATTTCCCTGAATCCCTGTTGCTGTGCATATGTCAAGTTAGAGTGATATGTGCTCTTCTTCTCGTGTAATACTGAAAATACACCCGAGGAGAGTATGCGAAACTTCACATCAGCTTCCAGACATGGTTCAGGTTCTCTATAGAAAGGTGACGGGAACGGAATGGGTGGCAATGTTCTTCTACTAATAGGTGTAGCAAGTTGAGCCTGAGCTTTTCGCGCATATCTCAACCTAAGCTGGTCCCGTAATCTGTGCAAGCCTCCTACTACTTTGCGGAATATCGTGGCAGAGACTTTTTGTGCTGGTGCAAATGATGGACCGAGGCTTAGGAACTCCCGAGCATTGGTAGAGATCTGAGCATCTCCGATTACAGTAACCCTTTCCATCCTATCATTCTTTTCATTTGCACCAGCACAAAAAGTCTCTGCCACGATATTCCGCAAAGTAGTAAGAGGCTTGCACAGATTACGGGACCAGCTTAGGTTGAGATATGCGCGAAAAGCTCAGGCTCAACTTGCTACACCTATTAGTAGAAGAACATTGCCACCCATTCCGTTCCCGTCACCTTTCTATAGAGAACCTGAACCATGTCTGGAAGCTGATGTGAAGTTTCGCATACTCTCCTCGGGTGTATTTTCAGTATTACACGAGAAGAAGAGCACATATCACTCTAACTTGACATATGCACAGCAACAGGGATTCAGGGAAATACGGGAACAAATTTCAAGTGGTAAGATCCGGTTGTCAGTCAGTGACAAAGGTGGGGAGTTCGTAGTCATACCACAAATCCTTGATCGCGCAATTATCGAACACCACTTAAGCGATTCAACTTTATACAAGCGCACCACAGAAAAGGAATTCCTTTCACAGTGCAAAAGATTGAATCATGTCTGGCTAACACTTGGCAAAGCTGCAGGTCTGAATGACAAGTTTCTGAGCAGGCTCAAACTAGAAACCCCAACTTGCCCAGTTTTTTACAGCTTGATCAAAACCCACAAGCTTTCCAAAGATGCCACACAGTCTATGTTACCGGAAACTTACCAGATTCGACCGATCATCAGCTGTGTAAATGGACCAACTGACCGAATATCCTGGTTTTTGAATAAAATCGTGAGCCAATTGTTGACCAAAATACCTTCCCATTTGACGAACACAGCTCAATTCCTTGATCACCTTCGTAATACCAATTTCAGTCAACGGTGTGTCATAGAATCATTTGATGTGACATCTCTATATACCAACGTTACAAACAGTGCTGCTCTTCAAGCGGTATCTGAAATGCTTGACTTACATTGTCGGGCCATAGAGATGTACGGAATGAGTCGACAACATGTCATGATTCTAATCAAAGAATGCCTTAGCTGTAATATTTTCAAATGGTCGGGAACTTATTTCTGCCAACAACGAGGTCTTGCAATGGGACAGAGGCTTGCACCAGTGCTGGCTATTTGCTTTATGAGCAAGATTGAGCAGCCCGTCCTCTCACGACTCCCTCTTATGTACTGCCGGTACATCGATGACTGTTGCATTGTAACTTCCACGCAATCCGAAATGGATGAATGCTTTAAAGTTTTCAATCAACAGTCGCAGTACATAACTCTAACCAGAGAAACTCCACGTAACGGTTGGCTCCCATATCTAAACACACAGCTGAAACTGTCGAATGGTATGTTAAACGTAAAATGGTATCGCAAAGAAAGCTCAAAAAACATCATAGTGCACGCTTCTTCAGCACACCCAACAGCCGTAAAACGGGCTGTGGTTCGTAACATGTTCAAAACGGCTCTAGGTGTCTGCAGCGGTGAAGAAGAGCGTCAGTCCTCCCTTGCTCAAATCTCCAATATATTACACAGTAATGGTTATCAGGCGAGAGCAAGAAGGACACCAAAGCTACGAATCTCCACTTCAAAGGAATCGCGTAGCAATAAGATCCCATTATGTTTACCCTTTATTTCCGACAGGATAAGCAGCGAAATAAGGCAATGTCTAATTCGAGCCCAACTTCACGATGACGTTGTCTTAGTTAACATCCCTAACGATAACATCAAACGTCAGTTAGTTCGAAATAGACTCTACGACAGGACCTGCTCAACAGAAAACTGTGTTGTTTGTCCACATGGGAAACCTGGGGACTGCACAAGAATGGGGGTTATATATGAGATCGAATGCTTATCTTGCCACGCAACATATATTGGAGAGACTGGTCGACCGCTATGTGTGCGCGTAAATGAGCATCTTGCCAGTAAGAAACGGGAAAGCCTGATAACACCCTTGGGGAGGCACAGGAAAGAAGATCACGGTGGAGATGATTTCAACATAAGGTGTACTATCCTGGCAACGGAATCTCAAACATCAGCCAGAAAAGCCCTTGAGGCGTTTTGGATCTGTGAAAGGAGCCCGAAAATGAATAGCAGGAATGAGCACTTGGCGATTACTAGCGACCTTATGCCTTTCCTATCATTGTGTGAGCTATAACATCTCTGCAGATCTGTATATTGTCGCGTAGATCACTTCTGCCCAACCAGTATGGTCTAGTGATCCGCGTTAGCTCACCAACTGCGGTCTACTGTTTTGCCACAACTAGAGCGGAAGCGCATCTCCGCTAAATTCGTGAAGCACCTGGTAAGTGTCGTCTATCATTGAGGACCTCGCAGTGATCTCGCTAACACGAGTTGAATGCACTGGGAGAGGAGGCGTTTGATCGGGTAGATTGCAGATTCGGGTAAACTTGAACCACTTCCAGGCCTCTGAAGACGACGAACTGTTGAAACGTCAGGCCCAATAAAGGTGCTCGAATAACAACCTGTGAGGCGTAACATTTGTATCCATTGAAACTACTGCGTTACTTGTCTCCAACATCGAAATCACCACTACTAAAGCGTCGGAACCATTCTTTGCATGTTGTTTCTGATGGAGTCTCCATAAACTTTCATGAGCATTCGGCAAGATTCGGCAGCAGTTTTCTTCACATTGAAGCAGAAAAGAAGTGCTTCGCGCAAATGACGCTTACTTGGCTCAAATATCGGCGTGATTATCGCCATAAAACACAATGATGTTAATATAAATCGAAACAAATTTGTACTAAATATTATTGACAGATGTCAAAACAACAAAATGAAGTAGGATTTACAGAGTATTGGCAAGGATAGCTAACGATATAACCACTCATCGCTAGAGGGCGGAAACTTTTTCACATACCTAATAGATACCATGCAGATGTTCCCCACCTCTCGAGATCCATTCATTTTTCAAAATCGGTTCTTGCGGTGGGCTCCTGCGCTGAGCAATGAAGTATAGAATGAATTGGATATTAAATACATTTGAATGATTACTTGGATGTACAGAAATTCCTTCATTGGATGCATTCGAATGTTCGAGAAAAGTGATTGTTCAGAACATTCGAGTTTTTGAATATTCGCAGACCGTGTTCATAGCCAGTGTTAATTGGAATTGTGTGTGTGTGTGTGTGTGTGTGTCTGTCTATCTGTCTGTCTGTCTGTCTGTCTGTCTGCCTGCCTGCCTGTCTGCCTGCCTGCCTATCTGTCTGTTTGTCTGCCTGTCTGCCTGCCTGTCTGTCTGCCTGTCTGTTTGTCTGTCTGTTTGTCTGCCTGTCTGCCTGTCTGCCTGCCTGTCTGTCTGCCTGTCTGTTTGATTGTCTGTCTGTCTGTTTGTCTATCTGTTCGGCTGTCTGTTCGTCTGTTTGTCTGTCTGTCTGTTTGTCTGTCTGTTCGTCTGTCTGCTTGTCTGTCTGTTCATCTGTTTGTCTGTCTGTTTGTCTGTCTGCCTTTCTGTGCGTATGTGCACAAGAATCAGCCATTGTGGTCAAAAACTGACTTCCTCTGGCCAGTCTGGCCAGTGATTACAAGGTCGTCTAAAAGGTGTGAAACGGCATGTTGCGGTTAGAAGGAAGAGGAGAATTCATACAAACGAAGAATGGCACGGAAAAGGGCTGAACGGATTGGAAATGATAAAATAATGGCCTACTGAGGTGCGCTAAAGCACAGAGGACACTGGGATGGTCTATACTATAGGGATGGTGCGTCGGCGTTTCATAGTAAGAAAAATAGCACTCGAATGCGATGAGAGCCAAGCGAGCCCAAATGGCTCCCGGGCGTCCGACACTAGCCGGACGTCCGGGCTAGAACGTCATCATACCATTTTTTGTGAACAAGCAAAATCCCAAACTTGCTTCTCACAAAGTTGTCCTCGTCCTCACTTTTGATGGAGCTTCCCAACACACATTCATAGAAGTTTGTGAGGTTCACACCATAAAAGAGCTTGAACAAGAAATTTATGAAACTGGCGAAATCTAGTTCAAAAGTGAAGAAATTTTTAAAGCAAGCAATGGAAAACAGGAGAGGAAGATCAGGAATGGGATTAGGTGCTCAAAAGGAGGAGCCCTTCTGCAGCTAACACAAAGCTTCATAATGTTCTCAAATAATGGTTTTCCACTACATCTTGTTGCAAAAACAAGCATACTCTCGTACTCGCCAACAAAGAAGATACACTCAAATTGTCTCACTTGACAAGAACTAGTATACAAATTTAGCGGATCATTTAAAAAGCTGCGCAGTTCTTACTATAGCTTTACTGTAAAGATTTATTTGAGTTGGCAGTCGTTGCTTACACACAGCTCTACTCGAAAATAGTCATGTTCTTCTACTTTCAAAGCCCTTCTTCTTCTCCTTCTCATCTCCATTTAATGCCATTCGTCATACAGTGTGTTGAACAACAACCTGTTTAAACCTAGTTCAATTCACCGGTTACCCATTCTGCTGCTGCGATGAGAATGAATGATCACACCATCAGTCTTCTCTCTTCTCATTAGGTGTTTGAAATTCCAAAACGAAAACTAGAAAATGAAATGAAAGATAGTTTCCTCACCGGGAAAAACGTGTAACACCACTTGTTCGCAATGTTGAAGTGGAATCCATCACGACAATGTCTTTTTGAAAGATCTAAAACAATCTCTGTTTGTGAAAACTACTGCAAAAAAAACTCTCGGAAAAATTTCCATGTTATTCATTTGCATGGGCGCGTGCCTAGCGTACTGGGGCACTTTCCTTGCAGAACAAGTGCACTAGGACATGGTGGGCAAAAATCATGGTAAGAAGCAACGAATATGGGTCCATGTGAGATCTCACTGTGCAAGTTGTATTCGTAACGGATCACATAACAACTTTTATGGGCTACACTGCAAAAAAGAGATTGTTGTTGGACTTCTTTACAAGTTGCGGGTGAAACCTGATGTGCTCGGATCTCGTCCTCCAGGTTGACTTTCTCCTCTTCCGGGTTCATCTTTTCTTCTTGGCTGATTATTTCCTTCAGATTGATTTTCTCCTACAGGTTGATCTTTTTCTCCACGCTGCTGTTTACCTTCCCCATCGATAGATCCAGATAAACGATCGACGCATAAGACAGGCCAGCTGAAATTGAGACGTTTTGAATCACATTTATCTTCAGACGCAAATACGTTGAAGCTCAGGCTGGTGCAGTGATAGTGACTCCGCTCTCCATCCTATCCAGAAATTCATATTATTTGCCCTCACCGTATATCCTTCTTTTACCCTAACTATGTATATGTTTTCGCTTGATTCGTGTACACCACAGGAGCAACATGATAGAGATCCGTCGACGATCTCCAAGATCATTGGATAATGAATGTGGATAAGTAGACATTCTTGAAATGTACGCCCACTTTGAACTTAGGAAGTCCCACTATATTCTTTGAAAACTACAAAACGAGCCAAATCCTTCAGCAAATGAAGCATTCGCGGTTATTTTCATTCCCATATTGCGTGTTTTTAAATACGGGCCGAATCCTTCAGTAAAGGAAGCATTCGCGGTTTTCATTTTCATACTACACCAGCCTGATCGTCCGGCTAACGCCGGACTCTCAGGCTTTTTTGGGATCGCTTCGCTCGCCTCGCATACGTGTATGTTCCCCTCTACTGAGCGCTGGCATACTACTCTCGCAGGTGGGGATCCATGTGTGACATCTTGCACACTCTCACCCACCCTTATCACACTGTTGGACCCGACTCAAGGCGTTTCCTCACTTTTGGACGCCGGCGCACCTTTATCACACCGTTGGACCCGACTCCAGGCGTTTCCCCAGTTTTGGACGCCAGCGCACCCTTATCACACTGTTGGACCCGACTCCAGGCGTTTCCCAGCTTTGGACGCCAGCGCACCCTTATCACACCGTTGGACCCGACTCCAGGTGTTTCCCCAGTTTTGGACGCCAGCGCACCCTTATCACACCGCTGGACCCGACTCCAGGCGTTTCCCCAGTTTTGGACGCCAGCGCACCCTTATCACACCGTTGGACCCGACTCCAGGTGTTTCCCCAGTTTTGGACGCCAGCGCACCCTTATCACACCGCTGGACCCGACTCCAGGCGTTTCCCCATTTTCTAAACGCCGGCGCACCCCTATCACAGCGCTGGACCCGTTTCCCCCACCTTTGAGCGCCGGCGCATCACTCTCACTGCTGTTCTCCTTTCAACGGCAACTATTCCCCTACCGACCGCCGACGCACTTCTGGCATAGCTCTAGGCTCGGTTCATGTTGCCTTCTCCACCATCTGTGCGGGCGCAACCCCCATTCATGTCATCCCTCGTCCGTCTGGTCCCTCCTCTTCGTTATGAAACTATCCTGCCCGTCTCTTTCCTTTTATACGGCCATGTAATCATAGGCCTATCTCACTCATTCCGACCGTATTGAAAACAACTGTTGGCCATTAACATGTCTGAACATGACAAAGGTGACCCGAAACAACTTTAAATCAAGGTAAAAATCAAAATTTGCAACTATTTTGTATGTAACTCGACGTTCTGAACACAATGGTGGCGGTAGTTTTTGTCGATCGACAGTGGCTGGTTCTCTTGCACACACACACACACACACACACACACACACACACACACACACACACACACACACACACACACACACACACACACACACACACACACACACACACACACACACACACACACACACACACACACACACACACACACACACACACACACACACACACACACACACACACACACACACACACACACACACACACACACACACACACACACACACACACACACACACACACACACACACACACACACACACACACACACACACACACACACACACACACACACACACACACACACACACACACACACACACACACACACACACACACACACACACACACACACACACACACACACACACACACACACACACACACACACACACACACACACACACACACACACACACACACACACATAAAATGCCAATTAATATTAACTATGATGTTTTCCAATGATTGTGCGGAACTCCCACCGTCGCAGAAATAAACATTGTAAGAATATACGAGACTAGATGTTTTAAACATTTCCACAGGATGATTTTTAGCATGGAGGGGATTGATGTGTTAGCTTACACTTTCCTTATTGTGAGACTTCTGATCGTCCCAACACCTTCCAGTGCCAGCTCACCCGTTTTGGCCTTCTCATTTATCGTTTATGAGGTTGGTGTGAAATTAATTACCGTTTGGGGTAAGCACAAATGAACTCTTTTCTTTTGTGGAACTTCAGCAACTTCAAGCCAATTTGTGTGATCTGCTTAAAGGGCTTTCCCTCCTCTATCAAAAGCCGCTTAGATATTCTGGACAAATGAAGAGCCGACACGGTTTTTGGGTGGTTAAGGTTCATGACTTCAAATTCGACCACTTTTTACAGCAGACAGCCGATAATCTTGTATTTGTTTTGGATCGGAGTTGCCTTTCCAACAGACAGTGAGCTAATGGTTCGCGAAATTTTCTTCCAGCGATTTGAAGCCCTAAGGCAGCCATCATCGTGATCGCAGGTTGCCCGTGATGATGTGCCAAGGACAGTGGAACCGCAGCAGGATCCGACTACGACATTGAAAGCAGGGATTGATGCTCAGTACATTACAATTTTAAAACATTTGACTTTAATCGACAGGGTAAGAAAGGTGCGGAAGTGAACACCCCACGATCTAACTGACGAACAGCGTTTCACCAGCTGTGACATCTTTTCTAACCTATTTATGTAGACGAAGCTCAGTTTCTGTACGATGACAAGAAATGCAAATGGATATGGATAGAAACATTTTCACACTTCTAAATTTTCCAAAACCAGATTTCCTCTCTAAGGAGGTTGTGTTTGGTTGTGCTGTAAGGGTGTGATTGACTACAGCCTTCTCCAACCTAGTCGAGCGTTGACAGAAGGGTCCTAGTATTGTAATTGCAAGTTGGTCGTTGGTAATTTCAAGTTGGTTGTTCCAAATGCACTGTATTTATGGTTCTCTAGCATACTTTTCATTAAACATTACCAGTCCGAATGTGCAGATGATACTGCTCAGACACTCGAACCGTGCGAGCGCCCCGAATTCAGGGCTGACCGTGCGAGCGCTGCACCTAATTTTGTGGGCGGAGCCTCTCACCGTGCGAGCGCTCCGAATTCACGGCCCACTTCGGAGTAGTGGAATGTACTATTTCTTTTATTCACATTTCTGAGATCGGCGGCTTATCGGACAGGCCTGCTTTGAGTCCAATCAAAGACAGCAGCTACGGAGATGGGTTTTCCATTTATGGTCCCCTTTGTGCAATTGTAACCGGTTTTTGCATTGTTATTGAATTTGCCTTCTTTTATTACTTCTTACTTAACTTCTCACTTCCGGGCTCTAGTTGGGAGTGAACGAAGGTATCAAGTATTATATGTGATTCTCCTCAGAACTTCATTCTAAGTCCAGCTGTCATCTGCGCAACATCTATTTCTTTCAATCGGACATAATACCCTTATTTCTACGTTTTGATTGTGGCAAAATCCCACCGATTTTGGGAAAACTTATCTCTGGAAGTATCAGCGGCTATTCTCGGAGTGATTTCGCTCAGAGAAGAATTCGAGCCATAATTGCACGCTATATGTATACCCTGCTTTGCAAGACTTAAAATGCATCTTGCTAAATCCATCTTCTAGTCTAGGGCTACGTCCCGGACCCGACTTACCCTCATCGGTATAGGTGAAGGATCCCTACCTGGACACCATCGGATGTGATGATGGGCTGAGGTTCATCTCAGCTTATCGGACCTCTGACAGCAGACTGATCGAGCCTGTGTTATTTCACGCAGGGCTCATACGTTTCACACTGTCATAGGGCTGTGGCATTCGAGGGAAATGGTTTTATGAGGAATTGGAAGAAATAAGAGAAAAAAAGAAGAAAAGTGAGAAAGATGCATTCATATTCATTCTCGCACCGTCCGAGCGCACGCCGAGTGCGGGCCGCAAAGTCTCTGCAGGTCGCTTGTAGCAGACGGGGGAGCGCTTATGAGATTTACCGTGTTTATTACTAATATTTGAAAGTCTGTGTATCGAGGAATTCTCCATGAAAGGCTCTATCAACATGTACCAAATGTTCAGGAGTTCGGTAACGCCTTCATAAAGACATCGAAACTTCAGCGCACATTCCCAGTTTACTACCCTTGTACAAATAAAATGATGAAGATGCTTCAGGATGCCTATCCAGGAGCGTTTACTCTGTTAGTTTCCGGTGGCATGTCTCCGCCTCTACAACGTTCACTCTCTGTCCATATCGTTATCATTGCCTTTTTACATGGCCAACCACCGTCTCTAGCTATCACTAACGTATCCCTCCATGAACGCTTCAATTTATCGCATCCGCCATTCGTTACTCAACAAAAAATTCACCTCACCTAATGGATTCTTGAAGAACGCCGCCTTAGGGTTAGCTGGCCCAGTTTCACTTATTTTCAATAGATTTCTACTTCCTAGAATTTGAAAGTTGGGGCTGATTAAGCACATATGTGCATAAAAAGGTCGAAAAGGTCTTGTAAGCAATTACCGTCCCGATATGTCTAAAATGCACAACGAGAGAAATCATAGGAAAATTAGTGGATGCCAAGTATGTTTCCCACAGGAAACAGCCTACAATCTTACCTTATCGTTCCCTTGTCAGCTCAACATGGTTTCCAAGGTGTACGTACGGTCATCTTTCACACTTGTCTGGTGTTTCTCTGTAGTATAGGGCGATTTATAGCGGCAGCTACGTTCCTGTGTGCTGCGTGGGCCTTATAGAAGCCTTCGATTTAATGCCTATTTCACAATTTCCGCAAACGCTTCAAAGTTTTGGGATAAAGGTATATGTGCTTCGCTTCCTCACCTCTTTTCTCAGTGAGAGATAACAGTCGGTCAACCGGTTATTAGGAAAGCTCACGACCAGGGAGCATCGTTCCCTTGTCAGCATGAGTTTATAGGCTTCAAGTGGAGCTTCAACATTTAGCTACTTTGTATGTATCGACTTTTAACTATTTGGTACATGTACAGTTGAAGAGTTTGAAATTTGATGGAACCAAGCGACTTTTGCATCATGCTCTGTTTTTGGCACGGCTGCAGATCACTTTTGGAATTTTCTAAGAATTCGTAGACATGCATGGGTTTTTCACAATATTATGCCCATTGCTAGCATGTTTGCACATGTCAGATGATTTTTACATGCTTTATTATAAGGTCTGCATCAAGTTTCTGTGTCGTGAACATTGTTTTCGTGTATCGAAAAAAATTTGTTTTTCCTGATGAAACCGTCACTGTGGGATTTGAGGTCCTCGGGTCCACTAGGGCTGATAGAAGGTAGGTGTACACCTAAGGGAGGTACTATCACTACACAGAGCAACTTGAGGGCCAGACCCGCAGCTCTGACAGGAAGGTTCTTTCAGCACCACTAGGTAGCGCTGACCAGCGCTTCTGATCGACTATTTTAGCCTTTCCAGCACTTCCAGAGATGACATGTGAGAAGAGTGTGGCATAGACAAGAACTGCACGATTGCCTGAGCGCGAATTCTCTGTTCTGGTACGAGTTGTGTGCATGCGACGCTTTGCGAGGTGTTAGTGAGTCGGAAAGCAGGGAAGTTTTTGCAAAGATTAAGAGCAGTTTACAATTCATAATTAAATGATCAAGTGGAGGCGACCGCATACTTGACAGGGTGAGCACGCTATTTTCAGAATTATACTTTTGTGAAGCAGTACCTATTAGCAAACTCCTATGTAGTGGCATACTAAGAATATTCAAGCGTTCTTCACACGCTAATGCATGGTTGAAACGTACACCAGAAATAACTATGCATACCAGAAAGAAACTCTAATTAATATCAAGTGATTGGACAAAATAACTCAAAAACAAAGCAGGGCTTGAATGTAAGCTAAAATGATAAAAATAAAAACTGGCAGAACACCTCACTGACGGTTACATTCCAGTAATGCAGGCCACATACACAATTCGTACTGCGAGATTCCTTTAACGTCACCTTTCCTCTCGAGATTCAAAAGGATAAATTTCCACTCCTTGAAGCGTTAGACGTTGGCGCTTTTGTTCTAGTTTTTTTTTGCATTTCGCGAGTTTTTTAAAAGCGTATATATTTCCTGAGTTCTATAGTACCTCCTGTAACAGTCAATTTGATACCACAATCCGGTCGAAATGTTCATAACAGTACACAAATGTTTGATATAGGGTGCGTTAATCACGTGATCTGAAATTATTATCAGATTTTGAGATGAGATCCCCGTGATACAGCTACAGTCGCAAACATTAGTGTTGCAACTAGTGGTTTTCCGAGCATAGCTTGTTCCGGCGTCAAGCTAGGCACTTCAATGTTTTTTGTATGAGATGTAGATGCAAATACAGAATAGAAATGAGTTTCAAATAGAAATGAAAAGAATTTTCAAGTCTTGTAAGCTTCTTGTTTTATGAAAAAATGCTTACAGAGGACCAAATCTATCTTTTGGTAGTATTCAGTACGTCTCGCAGAATCAGATCTATCGATGGTGTCTCAGCGGGGACGCAATTCCTTGCAGCAGTCTTAATCCATTTGTACGAATATGTGCGCCTGCTGAGCATTGTTTCACATCTGCAAAGATTACTTGGCAACAGTTTAGTCGAGGTCCTGTGTGGGTATTTCTAACACCGCAGTTAACTCTGCGGTGCTAGAAACACTCAGAAATACCCCTTTGCTCAAAAGGCAGCGCTGCCTCTATTTAAACTCTAACTTCAGCTGAGTGTGTGCAGCTTTGTCATATTTTGACACATCCACGACAGAACTCATTTGTACATAGTGGGACACGCTCGTTCTCCGTCCCATATAAAACTACTGCCTCTTCAAAGAATTGTCGTTTTGATCATACTCTTTGATAGTTTCTTCCATGTTTGTGGTAGCGTGATTAGATACTACTGCTCTGGTCTTTAAAAAAATTTTTCCCAGATGTCACAATTCCAAACACCTCGCGAAAAAGTTAGTGAAAGCCTCTGCTCTGCCCCCTGCTTGGATGAAACGCGTGTCTATTACTGCGTTACAAGAAAGGAATTAGCTAATAACGATTCACAAAGATACGACATCAAAATGGGCATGCTGACCGGTCTTACTCTGAAGTCCGCCGCCGGACCAGCAGACGGGAGAACGGGTGTGCCTGACCAGAAAACGGGAGATCTGAAGTTTGTCTGGCCAGTTTACGGCTGAACCGACGTTTTCAGACGTTGCCTGAACATTTTACGGGTCAACATCCGATCCGGCCCAATTTACGGGTCAGATTCCCGGACTTGCTGTTTCCTGACCAGGAAACGGGGGTTGCCTGACCAGATCACAGCTATCGCCTGTTGCCTGACCAGATTACGGGTATCGTCCGTTACCTGACCAGATTACGGGTGTTAGTAGGGAATTTTTGTATTCCCACCCATATTTTTCTAGAGTGCGAAGGCATTTAGAGGTGGAGCTTATGCAAGATGGATGTGTCCTTAACGTCCTCCCATAAAGTGAAAAATTGAGCAATTTTTCGATCGAAATGGATTTTCTCTATATTAACATATGAGTTGCAACCAGCAACATGTACGCAGCACAATGAAGGGGGACTCAAAGTTGCAAATGTGTTTCAAAGGGCTGTCATGAAGTGGCTCGTGCACATAAACCGGGGTGCAGTGGTTCATCCTCGAGATTTTTGGTGGTAGAGTTGCATGGAGCTTCGTGAGACCTCCCACTCCAAGCGGCAATGTCATCTGATTTTTGTAGGGACGCCCGGGCACATGCCCGGCCGCGCCAGCCTTCCATTGTGGCCTGGCCAGTTTCCGGGTGTTGCCTGGCCAGTTTCCTGGTGTTGCCTGGCCAGTTTCCGGGTCTTGGCTGGCCAGTTTCCGGGTGTTCGTGGTTGCCTGATCAGACTCCGGGACTGAATTTCCTGATCAGTTCCCGGGTGTTGCCTGCCCAGTTTCCGGCTTTCGCGTGCCTGGCCAGCAGGAAAGCACGTCTGCTGGCCAGGTAACGAGACCCGTAAAATGTTCAGGCGGCGGACTTCAGAGTACACGCGATCTCACGCGGCAGACAACGCGTGCTCGACCAGTCAAGCACGCGGTCGCGAACGTGTTAACGACCTGTCGAAAACAATAATCCACCTGGTTGCAAAGCAGCCGATAGTCCTTGTCGCGGGATGAGACTCCCTTGCCCGAGGAAAACGATATCCAAATAATAACTTGGCAGCTGAAAATGCTCCTAAATTTTTGAGCACTAGAATGGCCGTTCGGCTGACGCCAGACTTCCAGTTTTCATAATGCTCGCTTCGCTCGCATGACTTTATCTCTTTTTCAATTTTATGAACTCACATCCATGCCATAATTCCGTTGTTTTCTACACCCTACATTCCATTCCTTTCCTTCATGTGAATCTGGACTTATCAGAAAAGATTAACCACGTTTCTTATTGCATTTTTGTCCCCTAACTGACATAGCTATTGGTAACTATCACTCTATACAATGACGGACATAGCCTGCTTACATATGTATCTGTACGTAAGTACGTATGAATGTATGTGTTTCAGACCGTCACGAAATTCTGCGATTGGTCAGTGATTGTGATTGTGAGATAATACAAAAGGCTAGGAATGGGTGTGCTGTGGTGGAGTGGGACGCAAACGAGATGGAGCAGAAGGTCGGATAATGAAGTGCAACTGGTCCGGCGAAGGGCTGTGACGGCGCCCAAAAGTGGGGAAACGCTCAGGGACAGGTCAAGCAGCGTGATGATGATGCGCAGGCGTCCAAAAGAGGGTGAACGCGTGTAACTAAAATTGGAGATGCATGAGGATACTGGTCCACTGCACATTACACAGTGTGGAACGCTTCAAACAATGGGATCACTTTTGTGTGGTGAGCGCCACTGAGCAAAGCAAATCAATTCCTCAATGGTTCATTATGTGTCAGGCTTTTTGCCATCACATCTTCCTCTGAGCGATATCCCTCTCACTTCTTTCTGGGAAGACCGAACCTTCTATACCCCTTTTATATCTGACCTTTGTCACCTAACCTACAGAAACGGGTGAACCACCTCCAGCGGGCATTCCAGTTCACATCGGTTGTTTAAGGCTATCCCCAGCTATTCCAATTCAGAAAAAGATGGCGAAACAAGTCATCATTTTCCTTTAAAAAAATAAGGAGGAAATTTTAGCGGATCTGTAATTTATTTTGGCCTGAATAGGGCGTAGATTTACGCGAGCGAAGCGAGTATTAGTAGATGTCTGGGAGCCCGGCGTTAACACGACGGCCAGACTGGTACGTATGTTAGGTTGTTGCAAAAGTTTCCCGCCACTCATTTTCGTGTTTTGCCAGAATCTTCGGAATTGCTCAGGGATTTTCTATCTAGAAAATATAGCCTGTTCATTTAAGCTTTATTTATAATGCATCGGAGTCCGATCCGGTCGAATAACGAATGATTCGTATCGATCGTTGCATAACGATGATATCCGTAGCTCAATTCAGACACTTGATGCGGCCGGCCCCCGACCAGTAGGTGCCGAGCGGCCGAGCGGCTGCTGATTACCGGCCGGCGTCCAGGTCATCACCTCATACCGGCCGGGCAGCAGCCCATCTCCGGCCAGCCGTTCTACCACACCTACAATCGGCCGGGGATTGTTTCATGTTTCATTCCGGCCAACCTGGTCGGAATGGTCGGTTAGTGATAGCAGGGTAGTGATAAGGGATGAAGGTATCAGCCGAGAGAGACAGATCAGAAGCACGGATGGCCGAGTGGATAAGGCAGCAGACTCTCAAACAGCGAGAAACAAAGGTCAGGTTGGTTCAATTCCAATCGGTGGTAGAAGAAAGTAAACACTGCGAAAACAGGTGAGGAATTTGCAAAGAGGCATCTCCTCCAATTCCTGATGAGAATTTGCTGATTTGTGCTGCCTTTTTATCACTACGATCCACAACTGCGTAGGGCCCTGGAGCTCTTCTGTGCGAGGCACTGCGCAACCGGACGCCAAGTTGCTAAAGCGTTGTAACACTACTTGCTGCCATTTGAGGGGTAATCGTAGAAAACTTTGCCCTGAGCACGCGATTTTGAGCAGTAGCGGCCGTACCCGCTTGAGTTGGAGCAGTTCCGGTTGAGCGGAAGCCCGCCGCCGACCGGCCTCCTCTACCATTACCGGCCGGGCTCCGATCCGGTGATTCCCCGGTAATGGTAGAGCGGGCCGGCCGCATGAAGTGTCTGAGTAGTTATCCGACTGGATCGGACTCCGATGCACTATAAGTGTAGCTTTAGATGGTGCTATCTATCTACCGGACAGCCTTGCGGCTATGTTGGCATTGGAGCAAGGTGATAGATTTGTCAGCTAGTAGTTCAATGGGTTAGACCAATCAACATGAATGTGTTAGGTGTATCATCTTGCTCCATTGAGAAGTTAGCATCGGTGCTGACCGGTACGTGGAGGGCACCGTCTGAATAAACAAATTATATACAGTGGACGTTGCCCATCCGCGGCCTCGAGAAAGGCGCCGCGCTCGCTGTCAACGATGTTTTCTGCTGCTGTTATGCTATATTTAGCAGCATTTCCACCAGATCATAAGGATTTTCGACCAGATGGGGAAGAAATCGCTCAGAAATATCATTCCGACGGCAGACGATACCAGTGCGGCGCGGTCGCGCTGCGTCCTTCTCGAGGCCGCAGATAGGCCACCGCTCAGTAACCTACCTATGCCTGTGACTACAAGCATGTTCTGCTCTTCCAGCTTTGTGTGCTGAGGAAACACAGCAGCGAAAGCGATGTTCCAAAAAAAACAAAGGTCGTACAAACACCTTCTCTACGTCTTAGTATACGGTGGAGATTTAGTTGCACAAGTTAAGAGACGGTGGCTTGTACTTAAGGCGGACCACGATCCGACCAATAAGTTGAAGTGAATCACGTGCTTCTCCTGAGACTGACTGAAGAGATTTCATGGCGCGATAACAGCGAGCTGGTAAAGAAACTCCAGGGCTACCCCGCTACTGTAGCTCTCATCTACATGGCTTCGGAGAGGAAAACAAATATAGCACATGTATTCATCATGGTCTAAGCCGCCACCAGCTTTAAGTGTGTTGGGTGGACGCTTTAACTCTTTAGATTTTACAAACTTTTGCGCTAGATTCCCCAGCTTGGTTACCAATGACGAGAGGAGGTCTCCATAAGTAAATCAAATCAATAAATTGTGGGTGACTCGGACGCCGATATCCATGCATTCCACCGCCAAAACGAGTACTACCTCCACAGAAGGCATTGCTGAATGTTTGGCTCCGCTACCGCAAGAGTTCTAGTCAATAATGGTGGCACATATGTGGCCTGATTGCCAATTTGAAGAAGAAGAATTAATTCAAAAAAAAAATTTAAGCGCCCATAAACCTACCCCAACAACAGTTTCTCCAGGCACCGCACGAAGAGTACACACCCGAGATTCCGCCCAGAATTTGAAGTCGTTCTGTCTTGAGAACACTCTTCACAGGGAGATTATAGAGGCTCGAGAAATCAAGCGGTATCAGCCGAAGATCAACAACAGGGAGGAGCTTGCTGAAGCGCTAAAACTAATTGCTTGACCACAGCCGTTTTAATATCTTAGGAGTATTGGTGTTGTGTGCAATTGTGCTGTCTCTGGATAACATCAGATACTACTCTGAACTCCAATGGCAACCTATTTGGCGAGAGAATGTGTTTGGCAAGACATTTTAGGGTTAAAATCTTGCTTGGCTAGGCATTTTCCGGGAGAATGGGTCCAGAGTGTGTTTGGCAAGGCAAAGTGCGAGAGAAAATGTTGACGACTCATTTTCCGAGTGTTCGGCAAGACAAATGGCAAGAGAATATGTTGATGACCCATTTTCCTGGACAGGCAGATACGACGCATCGGCTTTCCAGTCAATGAGTCGTTTCAGTTATCGAAGTTTGGGGTACGTATTTCAAGGGGAGTCGCATATTAGGAGAGTGCCGGTGTCAGTCCGAAGTGTCTGCTAGGCAAAATCACAGCCTGATTTTTGCATGAGGATATCTCCTCGCCGCAACGCGCACGACAGTGCGCAGCCGCTGAACATCGCGGTAACGTACACGTACTTCGTGTCTTCAGGCACGGATTCGATGGATGTTATCGGTACAACTGCTTGAGGAGGTACTTCCCCCAAACTGCTTCCTGGATCTTACCACTAAATGTGAAGCTTGAACATTGTGGTAATTCTGGAGGCCTCTCCTGGCAATGGGAGGAAGAAGGAGTACGTGGCAAAATCTCACGTACAATGTTAAGGCGCAATTTCTGCATGGCGACCTGTTTGGCAAAATTTGTATGGCGACCTATTTGGCAAGGTTTGTATGGCAACCTGTTTGGCAAGATTTGCATGGCGACCCATTTGGCTGAGTTCGTTTACCTGGCTTGTTTGCAAACCCGTTTCCTAGATTGCCAAACAAACCTCGCCAACTGAGTCGCCAATGGACTTCAGAGCATTCACATCTGCTCCTCTTCCCATCGTACTCGGTCGGTCATACACGTTAGCAATTGTTAAATGTATCACGTTGCGTATGGTACTGTATGTATTAGGGTCTAAGGAAGGCGCAAAGCGCCGAAGGCTCACTGGAATAAATACTAACATAGAAACTCTCATTTAACACTGATGAAGAACATCAAAAAAGAAGGCTGAAAGTTGCGAGAAACTTTCGCAACAGCCTAGTACTATATCCGATTCAACCTGGAATGACCACAAGAAATGAGAGAGGAAACACGCGGGAGGGGATGTGAAGTGGAAGGAATCACATAGATTGCGTATAGCTCATTGATGAGCTCTGACATCTAGTTTCTACGACTGATATTAAGCTCCAGCGAACCAAGCGAAGATGAACCCACCATTTTCTGAGTACTGGACACCAGCGCACCCGTGCTCCATCGTCACATTTTCATGCGCTTAGCCACTTTTAGACGCCGATACAGCTTTATCACACCTTTGGATCCGATCCCAGGCGTTTTCCCACTTTTGGATGCCGGCGCACCCTTTCCGCAACAGTGAACCGGTTGTAGAGCATTTTCTTCATCCAGAGCCGCGCCTCTTGAATGTCGCTTCATTCAAAACAAACACACATGTACAGAAGCAGCCCATCATTACTAGCCATGACCGCTATGTACATGACGTCATCCAGAGCCACGCCTCTTGAATGTCGCTTCATTCAAAACAAACACACATGTACAGAAGCAGCCCATCATTACTAGCCATGACCGCTATGTACATGACGCTTCATTTTAATCAAATTTTGATGACGCTTATTTTGCTGAGATGCAGTAAACCTACGAGACACCACCAAAGTTTAGCAATTAATCTGGCTTCAGAAAAATAAGCTCATTTAGCTGGGATTCGAGAGAACGACTACAAAGTTATATACAAAGACCGGCTGCACATTCAAAAGTTTGAAAACTCTTTTGAGGAGCAGAAAGCCTCACAAACTATCAGGCTGTTATGAAATTAATTGCCGAAATCTGCTGGAGCATGCGCGGATATACAGTAGCGAGCAAAAAGATTGCAACTTTTACTTTTTCGTCTATAACTTCTTCCAAAGTAGAGCATGAAGGCCCAAATTTCTAAGAGAACTGTAGATACTCATGCGAGATAGGAAGAAGTTAGAACCTCCTCACCCCGCCGATTCTGTGTTTTTTAAGAAATTTTTTTTCTCGCAGAGGTCGAAATCTGTAATTTGGCACCATGCGCAAAGTCTTTTAAATATCGTCTATTGTTGGGATCGGGCTCTAAATTGATTGCTTGCATAAGATTCAACTCCTATTTGTTGCGAAATGTGCATGTGGTGCCTACTGGCTGACATTTGCGAAGACTATGTGAAGTTAGTTCAACAGTGATGCTTTATGGATGTTTTTGCCTCTCCAGCACCCTCAGCTTTGTTTGAAAGGAGTAGATGCTGCTAATGGTTCTAATCGTTTAACTACAGGTGCTAGAATTTGATACATTTCATTGCTCTTTCGGAATTTAAAAATATCCCGGCTAATTGTAACGCAACCAATTGTGCACATCACGGAAAATAAGTTTTGAATTTTTTTCTGTCTCGAGAAGGAAGATGCCTCAGCGATCCCATGAGTAGTAAAGATGCTCCAGGATTCCTAGAATATTACCATGCTCATGACGACTCATGTCGCCTTGGATTCGATGAGTTAGGTTTTGCTAAAATGCAATGAACTCTACGAAACATCACCGAAGCGGGATACTGTGAGCTGGCACTATAAAAACTGGCTAATTCAGTATGAATCAGAAGGAACAAACTGAAAGAGTCATTTTTAAATCAAAAGGCACCAGACGAAGGGAGGCAACTCGTAGATGGAGCAAGGGGCCACACATGCTCCTGCTAGTGACCACCACTCTTCACTTCGAGTAGCCCTGTTTCGATAAATCCAAGGCGCCATGAGTCGCCACGCACACAGTAACATTCTAGGTACCCTGGAGAATCTTGACCATTTATGGGATCCCTAAGGTATCCTCCTCCTCGAGATAGAAGAAATTCCAAAACTTATTTTCCGTGATGTGCACGATTAGGTGCACGGCAACAACCCCGAATAGTTCGGAGCTGCGAGCGAGCAATAAGCTGCGTTGAAACCGAACATTTGTTGCTGAACTTATAGAACCACCAGGGGCATCCCTCCCTTTTAGATAGAGCCGATACGTGGAGCCAGGGTGACAGTAACACCCATAGAGGATCACTGTTGAACTAATCTCACATAGTCTTTGTAGATGTCAACCAGTGGTCAGCGCATGCACATTTTCAAGCACATAAGGGTTGGCTCTGCTGCAAGGAACGAATTCATTGTCAGATCCTAACGAAAGACTTCATTTTATGAGACATCGCGGATGGTGCCGAATTACAGATTAAGACCTCTGTGAGAAAAATTTTTCTTAAAAAAACGTAAAGTCAATGGAGTAAAGGGGTTACTCCTTGTTTCTATCTCCCATGAGTATCTACAACTCCCATAAAAATTAGAACTCCCAAGCTTTGCTTTGGAAGAAGTTATAGTCAAAAAACCAAAGTTGCAATCTTTTTGCTCGCTACTGTAGCTCAACGTTCGACGTTCTATTCTGGGAGACACGCAGCCAGTAACACCGCCTTGGGTTCGTAACAAAAATATTGCCTATGGTAGAGCAATCATTTTGTGTTTTGAGTATATGAACAATGATAGAGCAAGCACTTTGTGTTTTGAGTGTTTTACACACTCAATTCCAACTCCAGTACTTAGACCTGCGCTGAAGACCTTCCTTAGTACATCTAGCTGACGTGCGCCGTGCATTAGGATGGTGAATTTCCTTCAGTTTAACATGGAATAATTCAACGGCAGCATGTCTGGGAAATCCCGGCGGATTGCAGCACGTCCGTGGGCATGAGCAACACGTTCTGCTCAAGCAGAACGTCGATATCCGCTCCCCCAACTCAAAAAGTAGGTAGAGCAATGCGGGTCCTACCTACTGTTCGATGCCACGATTGCCTGAGTAATGGAGCTTGTGCTCGGAAAACCACTCGTTGAAAAACTTTTGCCGGCGACTATATATGTATTTTACGTAAATATAAACTGGGAAATGACACGCCCTGTTTCTGGTCGAAATTATGGTAAATTTTCTTTCCATGGGGCCATCTTCTTACTCCTTTATAACGGATACCAACCATTCCACTTTCACTCACATTGTTGTTCTTGAGATGTTTCCTGCTTAGGTCTGAATGTAATATTGTGTAAGAAGCTAAGAGAGATAGCTGAGGAAATCGCAGAATTAGGAGTAATCATGGCGAATATTATGCATTACCTCCGACGAATTCGTTCACTGTTTGGTTTTGTATAGAAATTAACTCGAAACCAATTTTCCTACACCTTTCATGAGCGTCTACTAATCATACATTTCGAAGAAATATGTAGCATCTAAAACGGCTGATCTTTTCAGTGTTAACATCCCGATCAGAAATACGTTATTAGTATTAGGTTGGTGCAAAAATAATGCGCGTTTTTCGCTGCTTCATCTTCGGTGCTGAAAACTTCCGGTGTTTCTCATCATCGGTATGAGAAGTTGCACATGGTTTTGTAGCAAATTTCATGGCCTTTTCAAATATCTCATGCATTTTGAGCGAAGTTCATGTTTTTGGCGAATTTTTAGTTGTGGAACGAAAGGCGCCAAAACAAGTTTTTTGCCAAACTCTTTTCAGCGAGCTGATACTCGACGGCATCGCAGCAGGAATCGCTCAGAACACCACCATAGTTTTGGCGAAGGGAGTGTGAGCGAATGCATTTCGCCGAGCTGCTCCCGGATTTTTCGGCATGGTGTGCCTTGCTTCGAAAGTAAGGAATGTCGCATAGGTCTTCCTGGGGTTTGCGACCCCCAATTGATGACAATTATCAAACAGCACCCATCCAAAACAACATACAGTGGACGGCAATGACGGTGGCCCATCCACGGCCTCGACAAGGACGCCGCGCGACCGCGCCGCGCACGCTGTAACCGAGTTTTCTGCTGCTATTTCTACCGTTCCTATAGTGTTTCTACCCGATTTTAAGGATTCTCGACCAAATCAGAAAGAAAAGAGCCTAGAAATAGCACTCTGGCGACAGTCGGCACCGATCTCGGCGCGCGCGGCGCGGTCGCGCTGTGTCGTTCTCGAGGCCGCAGATGGGCCACCGCCATTGCCGTCCACTGTATTTGGTTTCGCAGAACATTGCCGGTGATTGTTGTCAGACTATCCCTCCCTTCAGTAAAAATGGGAGAATGAAAAAGCTCGACGAGTTGATGTCGCGCATACTGAATAAGTACCACATTGATCCTCGTTGAGAGGTGTGCTTCGCACCTTTGTAGTGAAAAAATTGCGACCAAACAGTCGGTCGCTTAGTGATTAAATATGAAGTATAGACCCTCTTCGACAAAATGAGGTGCCTTGCTCAACAGTTGGACGAGGAACATGCACCGAAATACTCCCAGAAACCGAAGCAACACCAAAATAAGGTCACGGCGACTTTGTGGTGAACTGCTGCCAAAATTGCTCACTGCAGCTCATTCATTCTTCCTAATCTGGTAAGTGGTTTCAAGACGTAAATGAAATAATTTAGAAACTTCACGGTGTGACCCCAGCGTTGCTCAATAAAATGGATTCTTCACTCCTACACGGTACCGTCCAGGCACACCCTGCACGACAGATACTTCACAGGTTGGAGGAATTGAGCTAGGAAGCTCGGATTCCTACGTCAGAATCAGCAAACTTCTCGCTCACCGACTACCACTTCCCCGAGAACGTGGACGACTTCTACCGGGAGAATTTTCTCGAAGACTAAAGTGATACCAAAACTGCCCTCCGGAAGTTTGTCGATTCTAGAAGGTCCTGTCAGAAACGCACGGTAGTCGGAGAACATCTATCTTATTGCTAAAGATCTGCGGATTACAATAATTCTAAGCCTATTGAAAAAGATCGATTTTGAAAGGGGTTATGAGGTTCGGAATCAAAGGCATGAAAATACGCATTATTTTTGCACCAACCTAATATAAAGTATAAGTATAAGTTTGTTACGCTTTTTAAAAGCAAACGTTACAAAGCGCCACTATGGACATGTAAAAAGGAAAGGAAAAAAAGAAGAAAAAACAGAATAGTACACAGCAGCAAAAAAAAAACTGAGGACAATGCCACCGTTTTCCCAAAACCGGTTTCGAAAAACTGAGAAATTTCCTGCTTCAACGAAACGCTACTCACACGGCGTTTGAACTGACTCAATGTGAGGGTGGAGGAAAAGTTTTTTGCTTTCCTAAGATAGGCTCTACCGGTCCAAAATGTGAGTAATCTTGCTCTGACGTTCGTTTTTGGCCGAGTCAGTCAAATTTTAAGTGGGCTACCTCCTGTGTGGGATCTGGCCATTCTGAAGAAATTTTTCGCTCTCTTAGAAATCGATGAATACAGAATCTGATGAACTAAACAGACACGGAATAATTTACGCCGAGATTCCATTGATGGAAGCCCTAGATATTTATTCCTGATTGATGCCCTCGGAAATCTAGAATACCGGAATCCTCCTGCCATTACGAGTAATTTCTGATTAAAATTATTCTGTACCCTCTTTCTGGCATGAATGTCCAGTTAATGTTATTATGTTACTGGATAATTAATGTCGTTTTTTTACAGGTGACGTGAACTGCATACTTCATGTAGTAGTGATTGTGTGGCTTACATAATTATGCACTATTCTAAAGATCAGGCTTTATCCTAACCTCAGTCGAAAATTGAGCGTCATTAGTAAAAAAAAACAAGTTGGTTAAAAATTAATTTGAAAATGGACAATCAATAAAAGCATTATCGGGATTATTTTATCGTTTTACTTTTAAAAGGACAAAATTGCGGTGCATGCTCGGAAGAAATTATGTGAAGTTTATGATGAAGACTGCCATACTGAAAGCGTGTCAGCTTTGGTTTGCTCGCTTTCGCTCTGGAAATTTTAGTGCGCAAGATGCACCACATACTGGTCGTCCAACCACTACGAATGACGATAAAATGAGGGCGTTAATCGAAACTGACAACCCGAGAGATAGCAGAGAAGCTTGACATATCGAATTCAACCGTTTACTTGCACTTACAACAACTTGGTCACGTAAAGAGAATGAAAATTGGATTGTTTACGATGACGTATGTCCGAAAACGATCATGGACCGAGCAAAATGAGCCCCACAATCGATATCCAAATCCGATATTCACGAAAAGAATATTATGCTTTCTGTGTGGTGGGATTGCAAGGGTGTAGTCTACTTTGAGCTGCTCCCAAGAAACCAAACTATTGATTCGAATGTCTACTGTCGTCTACTATCGAAATTGAACGAAGAAATAAAGATAGAACGCCCTGAACTGGCCAATCGCAAAGGCGTGATGTTCCATCATGATAACGCCAGACGTTACAACTCTTTAATAACCCGTCAAAAATTAACAGCGCTCAGTTGAGAACTGATGCCACATCCGTCCCATAGCCCTGGCTTAGCACCATTAGATAACCGCTTATTTCTCTCCCTCAAAAACTATTGGAATGGTAAAACTTTCGATTCCGATCAGGCTGTTAAAAACGAGTAGGACAGTTTTTTGATTTTGAGAACCAAGACTTCTTCGAACGTGAAATTTTTTAACTCATTGAAAGAGGGCAACACGTCACCCAACAAAATGGCCAATGTATCACTGATTAATGCATGTTGGTAATACGAATCAAAATGGCCAATATATCATTGATTAATTTGTGCTGGTAATGTAAACAAATTTACTTCGAAGAATATGGAAAAAAAATGGCGTTAATTATTAACAATCCAAAAGCAGTAGTGGACGCTGGGCCAAGTGACTCGTGTTTCTCTTCGCTACCTGAGCAGACCCTTGCTGCGGTCTTGAACATGCTGCCGATGATGGCTCTCTTCGTCCGCGCAGGATGAGCAGAAGAGCAATGGACAATGATGTTCTTGTTACTTGGCTTTCGATACCACTTTGTTCGCAAGTTACCCCCGGAAATGTGTATTTGAACGTTTAAAAATGGAAGCCAGTCTTGCGTCGGTGTTTCTCTTGTTAGCTCAGTCCGGCGTCGGTGTTTCTCTTGTTAGCTTTATGCGCTCTGATTACTGGTTCTTCATTTGAAGGATGTGTCTATCTCATTTTGAGTGGCGCAGATAACAAAGCAGTCATCTATGTAGCTGAGACACTAGTGCCATCACATGCAATTAATAATCCATGCGGTTGTATGTTTTCATGATGTCCATTGAGAAGTTTGAGCAGCAGTTTGCGCTCGCCTTGCATGGCTGAGTCATCCGATACGTTGGTATGGAATTTACATCGAAAGACTACTTCAAACATGAATCATCAAAGCTTGCGCCTCGAAGATGGTCCCGAAACCCATCGCTAAGACCGCCAACGCAGCTTCTGATGCACCTCGTATATTTATGAGTAGGTGGACGCCAAATTACCGCCTGATCGTTTATACCTTTTGGTAAGCAAGAAGAGAGCGGGGAAAGACTTGTGGAAGCCAGAGGTAAGTTGGCTACTTCTCCAATCTTGACCCGAACTACATTCAGTCTTCGAGACCGTGAGAGAAATTCTTGTGGATGGACGATATAGCGTTTCATCTTCTAGGTGTTCTTAAGTCATCGCCTCATCAAGTTGTTTATGAATCACCGCTAACTCCTCATCGCTCATCGAGCACACAAAGCTAACGAGAGATCGTTTATCGTCGAAAAAAAGAGCGACAGAAACCAACGAAGACGCCTATTCTCAATTGATTGGGATGATTTGCCAGCGACTCATCATCGCTGTCTGATGTCGCATCGAAGGCACTAAGGAGTGGCCCCAGCTGTGTCTTAGCTGGTCTCTTTCCAATTTGTCGCTTCTAATGTTCTTTTCAATCTTTTTTAAAATTAAAATCGCCTAATCTGTAAAGGAACCGTGCGAAATTTGTCTCATTTATGCGATGCGAAATAATGATCAAGCTCTTGTGATCCAGTGCTCAAATGTGCGTGAGAAGCGACATTGTGGGTTGTAGGATGAATGGATTGTGTCAGCAATAAATTTTGAAGTTAGAAGAATGAAACTATGAAGTACGGCTTTGAACAGGAGGAAAAAAGTGAAGTGAACAGTGCGAAAAAGGAACTGCAGTGACCTAGCAAATACAGTGAACGTCAACGGCGGTGGCCCATCGGCACGCCGAGAAGGACGCAACGCGACCGCGCTGCGCGCGCCTGGATCAGTATCGTCTGCTGCCGGGATGCTATTTCTAGTCGTCTTCTTCCCGATTTGGTCAAAACTCCTAAAGATCGGGTAGAAAAGCGGCCAGATATAGCATAATAGCGGCCGTTCGCGACGCACGCGGCGCGGCTGCACGGCGTACATCCTGAGGCCGGAGATGGGCCACCTCCATTGACGTCCACTGGGGTGGGTGACTATTATACTTGTGACCGAATCGTATATATTCGAAGAAATGTTCGAATATTCGAATATTCGAATAATTCATTTATTCGGTTTTTCGAGAAGAGAGCAAATTCGAACAATTCATTCATTCGGCAATCTTGAAATATGGATTATTCGAGCAATTCATTCATTCGAATTTCTCAAAAGATAGGTTATTCGAATGATTCGTTCATTCGACTGAGAGAAACGGTGTTATTCGAACTTTGAACTATTACGATGTCGAGGAAGGAGAGCGTGCAGCATCCTATAACGAGGTCATGCCTTGAAGGTGCATTGCAGTACCATCCATCTCAGGCAAATAGCCTATCATAACATGATATGCCTCAAGGCTGACCTTTACCAGAGCAAGTTATGGGGATTGTTTGTGGCGGTAAAGCACGCCTACCAGGATAAATATGAATAAGGGGATGACTCAACCACCGAGGATGAACACTCCAGCTCTGGAGAGGAAGAAGACTTTTGAGAAATCAAAGGACAGACGAAATGGAAATTATTTTAGGCATATATATTTATATAGTCAGATCTCCTGAGATTTCTATGTGCAGGCAAATATAAGGAAAATGTGAGAATTTAATACTCTCATGATAGTTATTTGTTAAATGCAATGCCAGTAAAATTATTCAAATAAAAAATCAAATATTCATTCATTCGGGCAGGCAAAATACTTGATATTCGAATAATTCGTTCATCCGCATATTGCGAAAACTGCGATATTCGAATTATTCATATTTCGAATGATTGAAATTGGGCAATATTCGAATAATTCGAAAGTTCGAATAATTGAAAAATCATCGAATATTCCCAAGCAGAGTGACTATTCATACGAAAAGTAGTTAACGAGGTCGTCTCGCATCTTGCTCACACCTTGTTAAGGGACAGCTGACTTAACTCTAATGATCGACTTGAGTCGATATTTCTGACTATCTTGATGACTCAATGAGTAACTAGCCAGTTCCTTCGCATCCTGACTAGTACATGCTAGACGAAAAAGTTGCCTTATTTTCGCCACAGCAACTCGAGAACTCATTTTCAGGTGATCAAAGTTTGATGACGGGCAAAGTACTCTTTTTGATGCATAGACTTCGCATTATCAATCTTTACCGCCCTCCAAAAGTTAGGATTCGTGATTGCTCAGATCTGATGGACCACCTTGATCTGCTAATATCAGAATGTCACTTTGATATCATCATTATGGGTGATTTCAATCTAGGCATTGACTGGTCTAGTTGTGCAGGAAAACCACGTGATTCAAGGTCTAGTGAGTACATTTCCTTATTTGAAAGTCACAAACTCAAACAATTTGTTACTTCACCAACATGTGGATCACGCACGCTTGACTTAGTGCTATCAGACAACCTCCAGTTGATATCTAATCTGCATATCAAAAATCCTTTGGCAAGTACTGATCATTCTGTCGTTGCCTTCCCAATCCAGGTCTCTGACAATGCCAAGAAATCCTGTAATCAGTATCGAGATTTCCCAGGCGCTTACTTTTCCATAATGAAACGAGAACTTTCATTTGTTAATTGTGAAGCCCTTTTTCACAACTGCCTCGATATAAATGACATGTACTCAAGGTTTTGTAATGTCCTACATACCACCTTCGAAAAATGTGTCCCTCTCCGAATGCAACACGCACCTCTTTCTTACTTTCCAATGTACATTAAGAAACTATTCACGCACAGAAACTTTCTTTTCCATCGTCTACATCAGCAAGGCGTTGAGGACAAATACATTAAAGTATCCAGAAAATTTACTCGACTCATTGATAAGTTTTTGAGGAATAAAGAGAAAAGGTTGCTTTTGAAGACGAAAGGAAAAAAAGTTTTACACTTACGTGAACTCTCGCTTGAAAGATAAACCGCCGAAAATCCCATCATTTATCAACGATCTTGGCGAACGTGCTTTGACTGACTTGCAGAAAAGTGAAGTATTGGCAGACTACTTTTCATCTGTTTTCACCAAGACAATGGGAATCTTCCAGATTTTTCAAAACATAGGAAACGTTTTCCACCTATTAGCGATTTCGTCATAATGCCGGGAATGGTGTTAAAGTTTATGAAAAAGTTGAAATTGTCATACTCACTAACCTTCGATGACATCCCACAGACTGTCTTTCTTAAATGCTGTCATGAACTCTGTTTACCACTTGCCCATATTTTTAATTGTTCGCTTAAGCTTGGTTCTGTACCTACCCTGTGGAAAAAATCACTGATTACGCCAATCAACAGACATGCCACCCCAGTAATTCCAGCAGATTTCCGCCCTATATCCATCTCTAGTACCGCATGTAAAATTATGGAAAGATGTATGAAAGAAAAAATTGACGAGTTCCTAGATGTCCACAACGTCATACCCATGCAGCAATTCGGTTTCTGCAAAAATACTTCTACAACTGACCTGCTTCTACAGAGTATATATGATTGAAATGCTCAATTATCAGCACGTAACTATGTTGATATCATCTATTTTGACATCTCTAAAGCATCGACACCGTATCACATTACAAACTCCTTTGGAAACTCGAATATCTAGGAATTCGTGGCAATGTCTTAAAATGGCTTGCATCGTTCTTGATGGGAAGGACCTTTTCCGTCAGAGTCAATAATTCCTTTTCACAGGAGAGAGAAGTATTAAGTGGTGGTCCGCAGGGTAGAGTATTAGGGCCACTCTTGTTTAATCTGTACCTCTCTGACCTTCCTGCTGCATTGAATCATGACAGCAGTGTGAAATTATTGATGTTCGCTGATGATCACCTTGATCACCTTGATCACCTTGACTCCCGTTGATCTTCGGGTATACCGAGCGGGCGCCAGCAATCCTTCCATTTGTCCCTCTCGCGAGCCAGAGTTGTCCAGTAGATTCTGTCCGTTCGAGGGACACGGAGAGCATCGTATCTATCCTTGAAGGACTTCGTGAAGAAGTCTGACCATCGGGTCGGTGGTCTTCCTGTCGTGCGCTTAACGTCCCGTGGAGTCCAGTCGCTGACGGCTCTTGTCCAACGGTTGTCGTTAAAACGCATCACGTGTCCGGCCCACCTAATCTTACTCAACTTGGCGTAAGCGGCAGCGTCCCTGATCTTCGATTGCTGACGAAGGGTGGAGCTCCGTATTCCAGCCCTCACTTGCGTGAGGCGGGTTATTCCTAGCATCACCCTCTCGATGGAGCGTTCGACGACGCTAACCGCATTCTCATCCTGCTTGCGCAACGCCCAGGTTTCTGAGGCGTAGGTCAAAGCAGGGAGAACGGTCGTGTTGAAGAGGTGGGCACGGAGCCTGGTGTTCTTCGTCTTCTTCACTACGTCCTCGATGCTCTTGTAAGCTCCCCAAGCCGCTCGTTTCCTCCTGCCCAGCTCTGGAGCGAGGTCGTTCATCATATTGACTTCCCGACCTAGGTATACGTAGCTGGAGCATTCGGATATGGTCGTTCCGTTGAGCGAGAATGGGGCATCCGGGACCCATCCGTTCTTCATGAACATCGTCTTCGTCAGATTCAGCTGGAGACCAACCTTTCCACACGCGTCCTCGAAGTCGGCCAGCATCTGTTCCGCTTCGCTGATGGTTGGTGTTATAAGAACGATGTCGTCAGCGAAGCGAAGATGACTAAGTCGCCGGCCATCAACTTGCACTCCCATGCTATCCCATTCCAGTTTCCGCATGAAGTCTTCAAGAGTGGCGCTGAATAGTTTTGGCGACACGGTATCGCCTTGCCGAACCCCTCTCTTGATGTCGATGATGATGTCGTCGTAGAATGGAGAAATCCTGGTCGTGAAGTTGCTGTAGAGCTCACGAAATACCTTGATGTATTGAGTAGGTATGCCCTGGTTGCCCAGGGCTTCCAACACCGCTTCCGTCTCAACAGAGTCGAAGGCTTTCTTCAAATCGATGAACGTGAGACAGAGGGGCATCTTATACTCTCGCGATACTTCGATGAGTCTAGTGACGGTGTGTATGTGGTCGATCGTACTGAATCCTTTTCGAAACCCTGCTTGCTCGCACGGCTGTCCCTCTTCTAGCGTCCTTTCGATCCTATTGAGGATCACTCGCGTGAAAAGCTTGTAGACGACGGACAGTAGGCAGATGGGGCGATAGTTGCCAATATCCTGCGGGTCTCCCTTCTTGTACAGCAACACGGTCCTGCTGGTCTTCCACTGGTTAGGTACCTTGCACTCCGACAGGTACCGCGTGAAAAGCCTAGCCAAGGTGGTAATGAGAATTGGCGGTAGGTTCTTCAGATGTTCCGGTCGAATCCTGTCGGGGCCCGGTGCTGTACGATTCTTCACCGACTTGATGGCATGTCGGATTTCGGAAGGGAGAACCGATGGGACAACATACCCGTCCTCCCTAAGGTGACATTGAGGGAGGTGGACGTGGCTATCGAAGAGATCCGAGTAGAAGTCGTAGATGACCTTCTCCATTGCCCGTCTTGATGAAGAAATTGTTCCGTCCGGGCGCCGGAGGGCGGACATCTTGGTCTTGCGATTGGCGAAGTCTCGGCGGGCGCAGCGAATGCTTTTCCCTGCCTCTGCGGCTTCAGCCAACACTGCTGCTCGTCTCTCCTTGAGGTCTTCTTTTATCGCTTCTCTGCACCGTTTTGCGAGCTCGGACGTTAGCTGGTAGTTGCCTGCGGCTCTCGCGGCTCCACGCTGGCGTATGAGCTCGAGGGTCTCGTAAGACAATCGTCTCTTGGTGACTCTCAAACCCTCAGCACTCTTCGCGCTGTCGCGGAGATGCTGTACAAGCCGATCGTACTCTTCGTCGATGTTGTCGACAACCGCATCTTCCCAAAAGCCGGCTAGCGTAGTGAAAAGATCCCAATTGATGACGGGTTTGGGACTCCTTCTCTTAAACTTCACGGCTTTCTCTCCTTTGCGTGAAAAGAAGAATCTTGCACGAAGGAGGCGATGGTCGGATCCGGTGTAGAACTTTGGTACAACACCGACGTCGGTCAGGCAGAACCTTCGATTGACGATGATGTGGTCAATTTCATTATGGTACTCTCCACCGGTGACTCCCACGTCCAGCGTAGGGAGGTTGGCTTCTGAAGTTGAGGGTTACCATGGATGGTCTTCGTCGTCATGATGAACTCAGACAGCCTCTCTCCCTGTTCGTTCCACTGCAGGCCGTGGGTACCGATGTGAAGTTCCTCAGGCGTTCTCCTAGGACCAATCTTGGCGTTGAAATCGCCAACGATGATCTTGTAGAATGTGTGGTCTTCCCTGTAGAACTTCTCCAAGTCCATATAGAAGGCCTCAATATCCTCTTCGTCGTAGCTGGATGTTGGAGCGTAGGCGACGAAGATTGTCAAGGCCGGTATTGATTCACATCTTCTCAACCGCAAACGTCCGATTCGGGTTGTTAGCTGTTCGAATGAGTCGATGTTCATGACCAAGTTCGTGTTGACGAGGACACCGACTCCACCAACTCCTCTACTGTCGCAGGTTCCAAGGAACAGCTCTTCTCCAGTGTCGAAGGTGGCATTCAGTGGTCGGTGTCTCCTCGTCTCGGTCAGTCCGATGACGTCGTACCTGATCTTCCTGGCTTGCATCATCAAATCCTCGATGGAAGCTTCCGATGCAAGCGTGCGTGCGTTGAAGGTACAGACCGTCATCATAGTCCTTCTGGTTTTAGGCAGCCTAGATAACCCCTCGGACCTCGTCCTCACTGGCGCTGCCGTACCAGTGACTCTTCCGAGATCAGGGGAACACTCTCTATTATTGCTGTGTCGAGCTTGAAGAATTTTAAGCCCACAGGAGATAGCTTGCTGGGCTCGATTCCCCCGTGGGAGGCTGGAGTGTGATTTCACCGGGAAGTTAGCCGGGCTTCCCGGGAGTGGACGATGGAGCTTATTTGTTGGAGGCGACTCCGAACCGCCTCCCTTGTACCTCCCAGTCACTTGAATGCAGGGCTTTTGGTCGGATAGATGTGCAGGATACAATCTGCAGACACGCAGTCACACCCATGCACGCATGCATGAACATGCCCACGCGCTGACAGAAGGTATTGATCGTTCCGACACTGCAGAAACAGGGAGTCCATCCCCTGAATCCACCCGCGTCTCAGGGCAGGCACAAGGTCGCGTTTGGTCCGCGATTAGCCCCCTATCCGCCACCTGGGGACGCGCCACGTAGCCTCGCGACTAACCGGCTGGGATCCCTCGTATGAGGGAGATACGTGGTTCGCTGATGATATAAAATTATATGCTGGTTATGGACCAAATGATAGGGAAAAAAGAACGAAAAATCTACAAGAAAGCATTCATAGTCTCACGACTTATATGCATGTATGGCAGCTGACTATATCTTTGTCGAAAACAAATGTAATGCACCTTGGTCGTAGCAACCCAAAGGTGCCGTACTGGTTTAATTCAGACATCCAAATTACTGAATGCAGTAACATTAAAGACTTGGGAATAATCTACGACAACAAACTTTCTTTTGATAAGCACATCAAAGAAACTGTTGTAAAAGCTAGGGTTGTCATGTTTCGTCTACTAAAAATTTTCAAAAACAATTTTCCCATGCTATACTGCAAACTTTTCAAGCTGTATGTTCTACCAATACTAGAATACAATTCAGTAATTTGGAGTCCTTACAAAGCGAACAAAATCAGCCTCGTTGAAAGTGTTCAAAAAACCTTCACTCGAATCATTTGCCGCAGATGTTTCTCAGAAAGAACCACTACAGTTTCAATGAATTACCGAGACCGCTTGCGCAAATTAGGCCTAGAAAAAGAAAGGCACTGGATCTTTTCTACTTGTGGAAGATATGGAATGGACTAACTCGTCTTCGCTTTTCTAATTACTTCGTTGTAAAAACTGAAAGACAGTTACGTCATATTTCATAAGAGCAAGTAATATTGCAAAACTGCTTCCGCTTGATTTTTTCAAAGGGAAATATTCTGTTTAAAAAAATTTTGACGAATAAGGAACTAAGATTATCATTGCGGAAGAATGATGACGCTTCTAATCTTGGAATTTAGCAACAGATACATACCACATTTTACGAAGGAGATGCACACATCATTTCATGAAATGCTTATGTTCTTTGATCTGCAGTTCATACCTATGTTAAAGTGTTCTTCGGCCACAGAGAGGTCTTCGCAGGTTCGGCTCTCTGACTATCTTACTCATTTATTATACGGCAGAACGTGAGAGAAGAAGATGATGGTGCTGTGAGGAACCAACAGATGCGGTGCCTACGATCGTGTCTCACTCGGACCCACCCACATAATGTTCAGGTTTAAGAGACAATTCGGGCACAGCATCAACCGCTCTGTTTGTGGGAGCAGCTGACGTTTGGTAGACGTAATTGGCTCCGCTTTCTTCTCTTCTGATCTACTATCTTTTTACCTACTCGAGCCTGTCGAAATTTCTCTGGGGTTCTTTTCTTTCTTTACCTTCTGTATGAAGGTTCACATTGTGAATTACCACGATGTATAAATAAATAAATAAAATGGTGCTTGTCCACAGACTTTTGTAATTCTTGAAACAATTTCTTGGTCCTTCTTTTGGTATCTTCTAGTGGCATTGCCGCTTCTTATTTCACCTCTTCCAAAGCGGCAAAACGTATTTTTCCCTTGCCCGAGAATTAAGGAGTGAAAAGTGAGAAGGGAAGTTGAGGTAAAGGAATTTCCATTGAATGCTTGACTGTACATGGAGAACGAGGAAATCTACTCATTCCGTAGCAGAAACCGTTTCCAAAATTAGGTGCAAGAGTGCTCATAGGTTGCTGATTAATACTGACTGACAAGTTGTTCAGAAAGTCAATATTTAGCAGGATGCTGAAGTATTGGTTAGTCGCATCCCGTGAGCTATCAGGAAAGTTCGGAATACATAAATTGAATACATAAGAGGAAAGTTGATAGCACCTAACGAGGTGTGAGCGAGGAACGAGACGACCTCGTTAATTGCTTTCATATGAAAGGCCCCCCTCCCAAGGTGCAAGTTTCACACTTACCTTGACGTCTCAGTGTTGAAGAAGGCACCCCGGAAATGGCATTCATGCCGGGGCTGGGACAATCCAAAAACCAACGAAAGCAGGAGTAGTTTAAATAGAGTCCTGCAATAATTTCATTAGGACCAGGCTCACGATAGAGCTAAATGGCGTCAGAAGATCAGAAAAGCGGACCCCGCCAACGAACGGGACAAACGCTAAAGAAGAAGAAGAAGATATATATGTGCATATATATACATATATATGCACATATATATCTAGGACAAGATATATATATATATATATATATCAGTGGCGGACGCAGGGGGGGGGGGGGGGGGGGGGGGGGGGGTCGAAATTACTTTACAATACAAATAAAAATCTTGTGTTAGTTTATTTTTAATTGTTTATTTTTATTATTATTTTTAATATATTTTTTATTTATTGTTTATTATTATAATTAATATTATTATTAATTTTATTTTCCGTCTGGGTCCCCAAAACGGCGGAGACCCCACTTTTCTTCCCACGCCCCCCCTCCCGCCCACTTTCTGCGTCCGCCACTGATATATATATATATATATATATATATATATAAGTCGGATGCACTCAGGATTTCGCTGTGGGACCAGCGGCTAGCCTTACGGGCGAGACAGTGTTCGTTCTCTTTTCGTCCCTCTCATTGAGGTCCAGTAGGGATTGCGCAGCCTGAGAATCCGTCTGTTTTTAAGAAGGGCAGTACAATCGAATATACAGGATGAACGAACGAAGAACGCGTCAACGTAAGCTGTTGTGACGTTCTCCGAAACCAGTTGTGCAATTGATCAAACCTTCTAAATATTTCCTAACTTCCATTACTCTCGAGATTTATAGAGAATGCGGGTGCCTGATGACGGACAGATGTGCAGAGGTCCCGTAGTTCAGAAAAACATTAGGATAGGTGTCCACGTATCCAGAATGGGTCCGCCGTGGCCAAATAGAGGGAAAACGGCGTTATACTGCTCCATCGATGAAGAAAGGGTCCGCGTTGGCCCAGTAGTGGGGGGAGAGCTCCAGGATACGGATCCACGGATGGAGATCCAGGGAGTTCCGAGAGGGGAAAGCGTCTCTAGCTTTCAAAGCATTGCGTAACAAATCCGTGCTTCCAGATATTGTCACTCTGTCGGCGGGTACTCAGACTACTTGGCCAGATCGACCAGTACCAGTAGGTGGCGGCTGCCGAGCGGCTGCTGATCACCGGCTGACGTCCAGCCTACCACCGCATACCGGCCGGGCAGCAGCCCATCACCGGCCGGCCGCTCTACCACACCTACGACCGGCCGGCTGGTCGACTACTATAATACAACCTTCCAGCTGGCCCGATCAACCATGATAACCTTCCGGCTGGCCGATCGACTATGGTAGCATTCCGGCCAACCCGGTCGGAATGGTCGGTTAGTGATAGCAGGGTAGTGATAAGGGATGAAGGTATCAGCCGAGAGAGGCAGATCAGAAGCACGGATGGCCAGGTAAATAAAGCAGCGGATTCTCAAGCAGCCAGAAACAAAGGTCGGGTTGGTTCCAATCGGTGGTAGAGGAAAGCTACTACTGCGAAAACAGGAGAGGGATTTGCAAAAAGGCACCTTTCCTTTTCTTTTTTTGATGAGAATTTGCCAATTTGTGCTGCTTTTTTATCACAACGGATCCAGAGCTGCGTAGAGCCCGCAGCTCTTCTGTGCGAGGCACTGCGCAACCGGACGCCAAGTTGCTAAAGCGTTGTAACACTACTTGCTGACAAACCTATCATCTTGCTCCAATGCCAACACAGCCTTGCGGCTATGTTGGCATTGGAGCAAGATGATAGGTTTGTCAGCTAGTAGATCAATGAGTTAGATCAATCCATTCGTATTGGAGAGGTGTGGGTGGGGTTCGTAGAGGGGCGGCTTGACCATTGAATGTAAATTCATGATTGTTTCATGACATGACAAAGACGTTCCGCCCAAGAGTGATCACGCCATATCGAGTTAAAGCAGGACTGGTTAGCAGCATATGAGAGAAATCCGCTTCAGCGCACTCACAGGTTCGATCCCCGGCGCCTTCCATAAATCTTTGCACGGGTCGGAATCACTTCAGAACCAAATGTGGAGTAAAGGGGGCGGAAATGTTTTGAAAATAGAGTGTGGGTAGTGAGATCAATCGATTGCACATGCTAGGGTTCGCCTGCAGGGCCCGTCAGAACGTGGAAAAGAAGGGTGATCCAGACCTCGTGCTGCAGGTCATATTTTTCTGCATGTTCATAGAGAAGGACCAGCTCTACCTTTTGCAGGAGTTTTAACGTTCTAGAACTTCATATGCTTTTGAGAGCTTGATGGGAAATTTTTCAATTTTTCGGACTCACGCAAGCAGGAGCAATTATCGGGGTGCGATAATGGGAATGAAGAATCAATGCTTGGAGCTCTATTACGTGGAGGTAGTGAAATTTCGGTAAAAAGCGAACTCTTTCCATGGTTTCATGGGAGTTGAAGAAGTGAAAATCTCGCAATTTGAACAGATGGTGAAAATGGAGTAAATCTGTTTGGCAAATCACTGAGAAGCAATTTGCAGATATCACGAATACTTCTCCTTTATAGTTTTAGTTGAGAAAATTTCCCACTTGAGTACAGAATCTGGCTCCACGAAGTTCGCTCGTTTTCCCGTAATTTAGATGAGAAATCAATGGGAAATTCTCCAAAATTCCCATCGAGCTCCGAAAAAAGGAAGGTCTAGAAAATTGAAACTCTGGAAGAAGATAGAGCTGATCTTCCTATATGGATGGATAGAAAAACATTCGCTGATTTTGAGTCAGGGAACCTTAGTGCGGGTAAGTAACCCTAGTTTCCCACAAACTGGCGTCCGTTGTATGCGAATTCTCGCATGTGTTATCGATCGATTTCGCTTCCCTCAGTTCATTTTCAAATCTTTCGATCGTCTCACTCCACACTAAATCCTGAACGGTTCCAACCTGTGCAAAAATTTTCTGGAGGCGCCCGGGAATCGGATCCGTGGGCGCGCAAATGCCAACGCTGAAACCAATTCCTCCCATGCGCTGCCAATCAGTCCTGTTTTGACACGTAATGACATGATTGTTCCTGCTGGCAGTCTGGTCTGATCGGATAAGGAAGGAATAAGGAAGGATGTGTATTGACCTCAAGGTTGTTTTAGTTCCAATTTTGGGCTTTTAATGTGTTTTTTTTTGTGTGTTCATCCTTGAAAATGTTCAGTGTTTCAGTGTATAGAGAATAAGGGGGTCGTAATGAGGGTCGGTTTTTCCCATCGTCCTGCTTGACCCTGTTTACACTTCGGAAACATGGGTGGACCTTGCAAACAGCCATCTTTTCGTACTTCTGATGGGAACTTTCATATGAGAAATGCCGTTTGGATAACTTTGCCCGGCTGCCCTATCATTGATTTACATGTTTTGCCAGGATATAAACGAGCTGCAAATGATAACAGCTAGCATGAGTATATAAGCGAAGAAGAAGGGTGAGTATCATTCAGATGCAGGGAAGAGGAACCGACACGGCGGGGTGTAGCGTCAACAAGCCTACATAACAGTCAGCTAGCAGGTCCTGGATGGTGCATTTCTAGGGCTAGCAGTACAAATAACTAAGCGAGACCAGGTTAGCAATCCTACTTTTGCGTCATAGATCTCCTAACATCACCTGGTCTATGGGGTGAGCAATCTTTTTTCGTGATTAACGCCTTATTCATCCCAGCCTAGAACGATTTCGCTTCCCTACTATTGAACGCTTGCGCACTCTTCCTGTGGCGGAGCCAAGTAGTGGGAAAAGAAACATCTCGAAATTTGGAAAAAGTGATCGCTTCAATGTTTCGGAGATCATGTTCAACATCTCAAGCCGGCAGTCAGTGAAGGATTACTATGAATCCAGTACAACAAATGTGAATGACAAGAGGCAGCCAGGCAAAGTTGTCCAAATGGCTTATCCCTTTGCGTATTTATTTTTTTATAAAGCAGCGGACTCTCTATCATTCATAAACCATGGACAGGTTGATTCGAATCGCTGCTCCGGTGAATCACTGTGGATCTACTATGGCGTTGAACCCGGCGCTCATCCGTGCGAGACTGTGCTCAGGCAATGACCAAGCTGTCGGAGGCTGTCACGGTGCAGGCGTCCGATTGACAGGTAATTGTGGGGAACGCTTCCTTGTATGCTGGCTGGATTAGGAGCCAGTGCTCGGGCGGAATGCAAGCCCCGTTTTCTGCGGGCCTACAGCGGCCTGAAAGCTGCTACTTTTCGGGCAAAAACACCCAAACGCTTGTCGGACCCTCGCCCCCCCCCCTTCGTTCGGGACGGGATTTGCCCCGAAATTGCCTGAGTAGGCGCCCCCCCCCAACTCTATATTTGCCTTGACCTCTCGCCCATTACCAGTCGGTCTTCAGTCGTCTGACAATGGCAGAGCGCAACAAAGGTCTGAATTATCGGTGAAATGAGAGGAAACAACGAACCCCATCATGGTGATGATGTTATGCTTTTGAAGGTAGCCCTCGTTCTGCATCCTGCAGATGGATGCAGCAATCAAGAATGGACCACACCTTTATTAAGACACCTCGCTAAAATTTTATCACTTTCCGAAACACATACCCAGTTCTTTTGCGACTGACACTCCAGGCACTGACAGCCATGTCGATACTTTCTCAGCGTGAACAAGGCGCTAAGCCTACTCACAAAAGCGATGCACGTGGCTGACCCCAAGAATCGAAGCGAAACATTCATTTTCAAAAGTACTGGCTAAAATGATGCTTATGTATGTGTATCATTTTTGCACTATGGTCCTGATGGGCTCAGGAATGGGCATTGAAAAAAGTTTTGTTGTACTAGCTCCTCTTCGGGTCGCTAGAAAGTGGAATGGAGCAGCCAATTGAGGTACATGCAAAATCTCTACGCCTACGAAATCCCTAGGAAATCAAAACACAAGAGAAAATAGTAAATACTCAGAACCCCTGGAGCAAATTGCAAACAAGGATTTCTCAAAAATAACTTGCAAACAAGCTTAAATAAAGTAGTTTGCAAGCTTTTGCTAAAAACAGCTTGCAAACCAGTATGACGTCATCACCAGCCTGGAAAAAATAGTTGCCGACCAGCTTTTCATTTTGCAACTTTTTTACCAGGAATTCAAAACAACTATTTTACCAGCTTTCTCCAAAAACAACTATTTTACTAGCTTTGCGCTGATACTCTGCGGCTATCACGCGGAAATGAAAGAATCCTTTGTATATGGTAGGGTATTTTAACGGTCCCATACAATGAAGAGCGGCGGTTACTTCGCTTTCATACAAAGCGTGAGTTATACACATGTTTTCAGATTTTGTCTCCATTTTTTGAATCTCCTCAAAACAGGTATTCAAATAGTTCAGTCCACTCAATCAGTTGCTAGTGAAACCACATATAGTATTAGCGAAAACAAAGGTCTGGAAAAGCTACATCCAAGAACTCTCGAAAAGATAGGATAGCGGTTTATGTTAAGTTTTCAGAATGTACTTACTCTTATCTATGCACCAATTCACTGGCAGTGCTCTGTTCACGACCTTTCAAGGGAGATTTGCAAATTAGTCATGACTACTATAGATTGGTTAAAAAAGATCATTTAAACAAGCTTGATTTCTTTTCTCAGTATCCATTCTGAAGCAAGGCAAGTTTACTTACTTTGATAACTGTGCAGCACATCGAACGCAGCCCAAACAGCGTAGTGCGACAAGTAGAAACGCTAGCACAGTTATCAGAGTCCTTGTTGGGGCATCTAAACTCTAATCTAATGAAGAAACGATTTCCGAAGTTTGCAGCCTAATTGGACAATTTAGAATCTTGGCTGAGTGAAATACGACTGCGAAAGGTGATGAACTAATCTGAGCAGTAGCCGAAGATTGTCCAATCTCAATAAACTATGAGAACTACAGGAGCAGTCCTCTGACACGAGTTGTTCCTACGATTAGTTTTGTGGCTGAGTTGCGCCACACAGTTTGGAGACGTTTATGAATGCCACCAATAAAGTTGTTGTATTCTGCATGAGTGTGATCCACAAGACGTTCTTGTTCTAACGGGTTGACTTCGGAGAACAACTATTTCACTAGCTTTTCATTTTGCAACTATTTATCAAGGAAGTGGTCAGAACAACTAATTAACCAGCTTTTCACTTTACAACTATTTGGCAAGAAAGAGGTCAAAACAACTATTTCGCAAGCTTTTCATTTGCAACTATTTAGCAAGGAAGTGCCAAAAAATAGTATTCTACCAGCTTTCGAAAAACTAGTTTCAGATGCGATCTGAAACTAGTTTCTTAAAAGCTGGATAAATAGTTGTTGCAGAGGTTCTGAGTAGTTGAGCTCGAGTACGTGTTCTACCAGTCTGGCCGCCTGCCCAATCCAGAACTTCTTGTGCTCGCGATGCTAGCCTTGCTCGAGTATTCTTCATTACTTTTCGACATGTAAAGCTATTCCCGTTTGTTATCACCACACTTCTTCCATCCCCATGGATCTGTCATGGATAGTCACTCTCAACACTTCGCAGGAATACCTTTCAAATGAATTTAGTAGGCATGAACTTTTGCTGCAACCGACGCAGAACTCAAAATAATGTAAGTTGAGGTTGTTGCAGGGTAGTTCAACAGATGAGGGCCTGCTTGTATATCTAAGAGGAAATCGAGGGGATCACTTGGAAAAAATTCAATTGGGCAGACCCAGCAAGCCCATCCCCAATCGGCATTTCACCCGCTATTGGGCCCAGGTGTATTGCGCATGGATTTCTGCGAAATTTTCAGTTTCCCACAACTGAACACTGACGCAGTCTTTCAGCGACGGCGTCCAGTAATGGGAAGAGAAGAAATATCTCGAAATTTGGAAATCCAATCAATCACTAGTCGATTCAAAGTGGTTTCATTTCGGAAAACTCGTCCTACCGCTCAACTCGGCATTGAGAGGTCGAATGAAGGATCACTATGGGCCTAAGAATCGTACTAGGTTCAGATAACTCACTTCCAATCAAAGTAGATTAAGAAGCCTTGCGCGCGAATACATGATAAGATAGCGCTTGCAGTGACAATCATTTTCCATGGGATATCTGAAACCATTTCGTCAAGCATTTTTCGGCGTGATTCGGCCACTTGTTCGGCCAGTAGGTCGCATCAAATACAGTGCCGTAGATCCGCCTCGTCCTCAAGGCGCACCGCCTGAGATCACACGTGGCGTCTTGCTTGCAGCATTCCCGCAGCCAATCGGCTGACTATCGATCGCTAGCAGGACCCACGCGTGATCTCAGGCGGTGCGCCTTGAGGACGAGGCGGATCTACGGCACTGTAGCTGGGTGAAATCAATCATCGAACGATTTGCTTGTACCACACTCCGTGGAACTTAGTGAATGTTACATCAGGACAGAATGAAGCTTTATTTTTTCCACTGCCAAGAACGAGCTAGCACATTTATGCAAAATGAGCGGAAATACTTGAAGGTGGCACTCAAGATAGGGAACGGCGAGGTTCCTTGCACAAGTAGAAGCACGAATCGGCAGAATCTGCCACAGCCCATCCATCAGGTTGAATCTTAAGGAAATAGATGAAAAAATCATGATACAGGCACTGACAGACAACTACTATGCAGGGGAGGCGAAACTCATTTTTTTCATTGTTTGCCAAGGGATTTTATTTCATTTTGTCTCATTTGAAGAGTCCTGAGATATTCTTCATAAGGGTCCTTTAATTGATCCATCGTTGGAACTGTTCAGAACAGTAGCGGCTCTCAAGAACCGAAGGCTAGACATTGATATGGCGGTTGAACACCACGTCGTAGAAACTGGTAAAGGTGCAGATTTTTCTAGAGTTGTGCGTTATTTTCCTCTATCCTTCCTTATGCCCCACACGATCGTAGGAGTATGCCGGGTTGCGATCTGTACAACGTATCTTTCCCTACAAGTTTTCTAATCCTCATTTGCTTGTTAACTAGACATCGAATCAGGTACAATAGCCTCGCTAAATCCTTTAAAAAAGTACACTCGGCGCGCGAAATTGCGTTCTTTTCGTTCCGCCCGTGTAAATCTGTTAAGACGTAATGTACTGTAAAACAAAAACGATAGAAGGAACCGTAATGGATCCAACCTTGGTCCCATGTGAGGTGGGCCAACACTTTTTAGCTTCAGTATGAAATTTTAGATGTTTTCGCTTTGCCACAATTTTGTCGCGCATGGTCTGGCTTGCCGCATGCGACGTCGCGCGCCGTTCGCGACGGAACCCTTCAAGATAAGAAACGCTCAAATTTCACAACTTAACATGAAATTTATAGCAAATTGCTTATAGGTATATCAAACAGACATGTAAGGTTTCCGTGATCTAGTTTTCGATAGGCTGCATTTTACCAACTTTGTAGGGCATGGAACGAAAAGAACGAAACTTCGCGGGCAGAGTGTACTTTTTTGAAGAATTTAGCGAGGATATTGTATGTGAGATCTCTGCAGAAGTAACGCGTGTAGTAGTAGTTTATACTGCGGCTAGAATCTGAAACTCACAAATAAGTAGTTGGAGCCCAGTTTCCATTTGATATCATTCTTGTCTCTGAAGTAGGTCGCAGCGTTGCAGTTTGACCAAGATTTTGATCCATCTGCAAAATTCAAAAGGGACTGTGTGGTCGTGGCCAAGATTTGAAATTTATGGTGTGCCTTGCTTTGCTAAGATTTTTTGATTTTTTTGATTTTTTTTTCTTAGATTGGATGAAAGAACAGCTCACTCATGCACCAGTCTCACCATTCTCTTGGTCCACATCGGCTGGTTTCATGACAAGATATGGGCCCGTAATAAACCCCCTTGAATTTCAGGTGAGCTCAACTGAAAGGTCAACTCGGAATTAATCTAGGTCAGCTAAACGTCTGTTGCCTTCATATGTATTAGGATATGAAGTTGAACTCCGAGTTAATAGTGATATCATCGGAGTTGAGCCAAAAAATGAACTCGGTGTTGAGCAAGTGGTCAACTCTGAGATTGCTTGTCAGAAAATCAAAGAAATAGTATTGCCAGCATAGGAGAGTGCGATAAGCACATCTCGACTTACTTACGCTCAACTTTGAATTGAGGTGCATAATGGCCGATTAACGTGAAGTATTTAGCGTAAATGGTTCACATTTTTCGAACTGACATGTTTCGGATTGATAACGCCTAACATCGGTATATAAACTGTGGGAGAGTCCGTTCCGGTCAGGTACGAATGAGACGAACCGAACACGAACGAGGTATGCAGGTGCAACAAACACGCTCTCATAGCATGTCACCCACTATTGGTTCCAAGGTCCTGGGAGTGGATTCATGCGAAGATTTCAATTTTCCACCACTGTACACTTGCGCATTCCTTCGGCGACGTCGCCCAGTATTGGGAGAAGAAGAAATATCTCGAAATTTTTGGGAATCCAATCAATCAATAATCGATTCAAGGTGGTTCCATTTTGGAAAACTCGTCCAACTGCTCAACTCGACATTGAGAGGTCGATGAAGGATTACTACGAGCCATGAGATCTCGTAACATCTTGTTCTCACAAATCCCTTTCATTTTCTCCACTGCGATGGATGTTGTCGTTGTGAAGAAAATCAATGAAAATAAGAAAAAAGAAAAGTTCTCATATCTTATCAAATAATCCGCGTGGGATAGCTGGCATAGGAGCAGTTTTATGAAAACTATTGAGACTGAACAATCAGAAAATAGAAATGAAATATGTCACAGACTAAAAGAAATAAAAGTGTTTCTGAACAAATAAACCAAATTTCATGCTACAGCTCAACCTGTTTGAATGCTGGAGTTTTTTTTCGAATTGTTGAGCCAACTACTGCCAAGTACTAAGTACACAGAATTTCCGTAAGGGCAGTCATTATCTTTCCGAAATTAATCTATCAGTGTCAATGGAGCATTTGCCCGAAACTTTGGATAAATTAGCTGCTGAATACAATATCCAACCGTTCGCATTGCTCGGAATAGCGCAGAACAATGAACTTGATATTGGCTATACTATACCTAACTGCATTTAGCAATGGAAGGAAACATCAAACCCGAACAATGGGAAAAGCTACCTACCTTTACCGACGAAAATCCTACCGACGAGATATTCCCTATTGCTTGGCTGGTTGCATCCGAGGAGTTGACCGTCGAAATAATGCAGAATTCCTCAATTAGTCAATGTTGAGTTGGCAGTATTTCGCACGTACGAAAAAGGTATCTGCGGAGAAATTCGCGGAACTCGGCTCTTAATTCGCATCTTGAAGCGCGTTTCTTCTACCAGATTCGATGATGTCTTTATTTGGCTGCTCCAACTGACCAATGCATATTCATGCATTATGCATGTAACGCGGTCATGAATATGCATAAATGCAAATTCATGACCGCGTTTTCAGCGTTTAATTTATTGTCGTAACTTAATAGATGCCAGCACCCGTTTTCATGAATATACGTAAACAACAACATGATATCTTCACACTTTTGCTGTTTCCTTCCAAGTGGAAAACGTTCAACGCACTGGAAGCTATGTTCTGTCAGTTCAACAGATCATGGAACAAAATATTTACCTCCTCATCTCTAGTGCGGATCCAAACAGCTGATTGTTAGCCCTAGCAATTAAAACGCCGCAAGCGCGCACTTTGGATACTACCTTTTTAAACTAGTTCCGCCACCGGCCAGAACAAACTTCTAGCTTTATTATTGAACAATTTGGTCGAAAGTTCTCGGAAATTATAACCCTGCAACATACCTCTCACAAACGCGGCCTCCTGCTGGCTTTCGATGGAAGTTCCCAATGAGCACTCGAAGAAATTGGTAAGATTCACACGATCGAAGTGCTTAAATCGAAAATTGGAAGCAGTTTCAACCATGATTGAAATGGAGAAAAGGTTTTGGATGGAAAAGGCTAGCACATTCCTATCAAGAATAGTGCTCACTGTGACCCTGTTCGAAATCTCTGGGCGATCGTGGAAGTGATAAGTTTCGTTCAAAAAATTTGGGACATGCAGAGAAAGTGACTGGGAGTTGAAAAGAACCGAATCGGAACTTGCGGTTTGTAACAGACCAGATCTCCAGACAAAGCCCTCTGGGGTTCCTGGGATAGTCTTCCGCACCGGTGCGATACTTTGAGTACTTTGACGTTGAGTGGTAAGGCAATTGGCGAGGTTTTATCGGCAATCTCGCAGACGAGCTTGTCAAATACTCAGGCGAATGGAGTCCGTGAAATGTGTTAATAGCTCTCTATGTACATATGTAACCAATCAATGTATCTGTAACTTGATTTTGACTTGTTATTTAGTTGAAAGTGCACAGCGGCATCTCTGTAAGAAGTGTTTTTGCCTGCAAAAACCATCCTGTTTCGTTGTCTCACGAAGGACCAAGTGGCGCAGCTGCAGCTCCTTCTCCATGAGCACAGTATAAATAAGGCTCGCAGTTTCTATGTAGCAGTTCCTCTTTTAACTCCTCACTATTACTTTCACTTATCCTAGGCTAGACTAGATACTTAATTGTATGTCTGGAATGTAAATATAGGCATTGATTAAATAAAGTTTAATTACTCAAGTTTGAGGTGTGGATTGCGCTGAGGGGCAGAAAAGGTCGTGGACAAAGACCCGCGTGGCAACGGTAATCAGTTGGTAAAGCGAAAACTAGTTTAGTCCCAACAAATGTTTTGCCGAGGAGACCTCCGCGAGTGCATCGCCACGCGAACCTTGTCAATTGTGTCGCCACTCAAAACTTGCCAAGTTGTCAACCAAAAGTGCTATCAACCCACAAAAATTCGGATATCATCAAGAGTCGTGCCATGAGATCCAACTTTTATTAAGGTTTTTCTGTACGGGGAGTTCTCCGGATGCATTCTTCTCCGGAATTCAGTTCCCTGTTGCCCGTCCGAACTTTTCTATTATTTTTCATTGGTGTTCTATAAATTCAGTTCCTTATTTCCTGCTCAAGAACGTTGAGACAAGAGTGAAACGGGAAGGAGGAACAGAAAGAGACGGGACCCACGATTCTATCCCACTTAAGCAAATTATGACAGAAGAATTGAATGGCTTGGGTTTAACAGATGTATGGGTATTTCGATATGCTCTCTGTTCGTGGGAGCCTTGAAATAATTTGGGATTCTTCATACTGAATCTGGAGAGCTTTTCAATTACTCCTTCATGCTTGTGATTGTATAGCTTCTACGTGCTCACCATTGTATAGCGCACTTATAGGCATTTAAATAAATAAATAAATAAATATTTGGAGTCGCTGCCTTACCAGCTGAGCCATCTGTGTTGACAACGTTGGTGGCTGAACCTTCAACAGAGAGCGAAATGAATGCGTCATTTCATCTTGTCCCTGCCTCTATAACTCGCTAACGCATTCCCACGGCTCTTGCATTATCAAACAACCGTAATTGTTTGGCCAACACATTCTCCTGCCATTTGTGATACCAAACACTCGGAACATGCCTAGCCAACATGTTTTCTCGTCCTTTTTGTCAGTTTCTCGGGAAACATTACTAACACAATAAAACTAACACAATAAAAAATAAAATGAATAATAAAACACATTCTCTTGCTGAATGTATCGCTACCGAATTTCAGAGTACTACCTTGCAGGCCCTGACTTGCTTCAGCCATTCAGGTTTGCAATGCTTAGACCGGAGCGGTGAGTTGTGACGTCGATAAGGAGGAACGGCAACAGGACTAAGTTCTGATGCACCCCTGCGGATACGGAGATCACTCTTCTGCCCTAGTACTTGTAAAGGATATGAACACAATCAGTCAACACAATGATATGCTGAGGCCAACTTTGGTTCATGCGTCAGGCACAGTTTTGCTGAAAGATAGACTAATGCTGACAGTGCGTCAGACACACGTTTGCCGGTGTGGGTCGTTACGACGGGTGCACCCATTTCCGTTCCATAGCACACATGCAGTGTTGACCGAGAAATCCACGTTTCTCCAAGCCCAAATGGAGGCGTAGCTGTATGGTGGAGTGTAGTCGCCGATGAACATCAAAAGAGACGTTGAACCACATCTGCTCATTCAAGAAGTTCGTAAACGAAGTCCTGTTGACGAGGGCACCAGCTGCACCAACCACCACTCCTCTGCAATCTATGGCTCCGAAATACAGTTCTTCACTAGTGATGAAGGTGGCGTTTGGTTTAGTGGCCGGAGCCTTGTTCAGTCCGACGACGTCGCATCTTCCTCGCCTTCGTCATCAGTTCCTCTATGGAAGCCAGGCCTGCAGATTCGAATAAAAAGTATCTGAATCTTTGTTTGAGAAGGTGATACACTATATGTTTCATTACTGCTTTCTGTTCCAAAAAATAGAAATCTAACCACACTTTTATATTGATGGTCATCCTGGTTCAGTGTTGTTCCTTTGCATCCATATCACTTTATCATCACTCATCATCAGCGTGAGCTGAAGCAAAGACGGGAGCGTAACGGTGTAAGCTTGGAATGGTTTCATTCGTCAGCGTATGGAACTGTTACCGGCCTCCAGATGTTTCATTTAGAGAATGAATGAAGCCGTTATCGGCAACGCTAAGCAACCGCTTTGCACTAGCTCGCGCTATGGATGCGTGAAGACAGAGTGATATGGCCGGAAAGAAAACAACTTTGAATCAGAATGACCGCAAGTATACAGGGTGCGTCATAAATATTGACGCACTGAAGCAATGCTGTAAAAAGGTCAACATCCCGAAAACCACTAAATATGCATATCCAAAATGAAGGTCATGTCTTAACGAATACAAAAAATCCACTCCTGGAGCGCGCTCTCTCCTGGTGAAAGCAGCCACGAAGACGTCAGTAGAGAATATCGCCGATGCGCCGCAACTGAAGTTCGTCCATTCTTCTCCGATATTTTAAAGAGGGTAAGCTTTAGGAAAACGATACTCCTATGGGAAGTAGGGCAGGTCTTGCTATCTAAGTACCACATAAAGGCATGTCCTTGTTCGCAACTCTTATCGTGATCCCGCCAAAGAAAGGCATCTATGTTTCACTATAGAAAATTTTTCCCTTTCATTGTTTCTCATTCAAGCAATCTTCTAAGGGCACATTTTCTTGCTTATCTTAGTTCCCATCACAAGTCGAATTTATAGGTACTTTGACAGGGCTTGGCTGTTGTGCAAGAGACAAAAGTGGTACAGGCCCAGTTTCAAAAATCTACTTGAGGGACTTCAATTTGGCATAGAATAGTCTTCGTTATGAACCGAGTTCCAGTCTATGGATGACTTCATATGGATGTCTTAGAGAGCAAGAGCTGCGCTATCATCCAGAGAAACATCAAGCTCCCAAAGGCTTATCTGTTCAAGATCTGGGACAAAGTAGACCTGAGTCAGTTGCGGCGCAGAGGCTGTGCGATCCCTCGTCGTCTCTGTGACTGCTTCAGCAAGGAAGGAGCTTGCTGTGAAAAAGAGTGAATTTATTCGGATCGCCAAGACATGGGCTTTATTCTGCATATGCTCATTTGGAATGTTTTTGCATCTTGTCTTTTCTGCGGAGTCATTTTAGGTGCGTCAATAATTCTGACGCACCCTGTATATACAGTATTTCTCAAAAATACTTGCCTCATGCTTCACCGCCCATCTTCTAAGCCGTGCAGCATCACCTATGCATTATCATACGTGCAGTAACACGATTAAGCTGACGAGCGGTTCAGCGTGAGGCAAGAATTTTTGAGAAAGACTGTATATTGCAGCACTCTTCCGTTAGCGACGGGGTGGCCAAGTGGGGAAGATAGTGGGTTGTTAGACAGATCGAGGGTCGAGGGTTTGAACCACGTCATGAGCATCCCTTTTGAAACCGTGTTTTTCATTCCTCTTATGTTGTTGGAATCAAATTTAAAAGATTAGAAGACAACACCTGACATATAACCTGACATACCAGTCACGGAATAACTACATTATATTAGACGTAGTGTACTCTCTCGTTTGCTGTAGAATATTTTTCATTCAAAACGATAATGGTTTGCCATTTTTTAAAAACGTCATACGTTGGCAGCGCTTACGCCAGGTGAAGTAATGGGTCACATCATTTCTCAAGATTTTGAGTTCTAGAGGACAATCACGAGTCAGAACACATCCGGACACCATTAGAACAACTTAATCGGAGCAAGCTGGGAATATTCGTAAAGACAGATATCGGCTTTTAACCTCTCAAATTTAATTTCATCAACCAAGAATGAATGAAAAAAACACGAATGCAAAAGGGATCACACGACCGGGTTCAAACCCTCTACCCTCTGATCAACATCCCACTGTATTCCCCCACTCGCCTCCCTCCCCTCCCTTCGTCGCTGCCGGTGCTACAGTTCACATAGAAGTGTGGTGGGATCTCTATTTTTTAGCCGAGGGCAGTAACTGTGCTGTAGCACCTTCTCAAACAAAGGTTCAAGCAAAATAGATTTTTCCGACCTGCGAAACTGGCCTCCTTCACCTCCCTTTTGAGCTCACCCTTATTGACGTTGCCGTAATAATGACTCTTCCGAGATCTTCGTTATTGTTATGTGTAGCCCGAAAGAGATACCCACAGAGAATAGATTGCTATGCTCTATTCCCCCTGTGGCTGGGCTGGGGCTTCATTGTGAGTTAGCCAGGCTTCCAGGGAGTGAACAATAAAGTTCATTGATTGGCAGTGGCTGCAAACAGCCTCCTTCGCATCTTTAGTCAGTCGAATAAAAGGTTTGGCCGAAATGAGGTGCAGAATACGATCTGCAGAAACATAGGCGCACTGGCAGGATGCTCCGGCACTGCAGAAACGGGGGGCTCATTCATCCACACCGTCTCAGGGCAGGCACTAAGCCAGATTTGGTCCGCGATTAGAGCCTTGTCCGCCACCTATAGAAGCGCCATTTGGTTTCGCGATTAACCTTTTGTATGAGAAAGATTAATGGGTGCAATTCACCACACTTCTTTTCGAAGGTCAGTGAGGTATTGATAAAGATAGTGATACGTACGATTTCTCTGAACATAAATGAGTGACACTTCTCAGAGATGCTATGCGACAAAACTTACTGGGTAGAAAGTGTAGCACATGTTGTTTTTCTGGTTGAGATGGAATCCTTCACGACATGGAGGAGGAGGCGTTGCTAAATTAGATGATTTTTCAGTTTTATCACGCATTTCTCATGTTTTTTTTTTCAAGAATATTCTCTTAAATACGTGTATTTCCAACAGTGTTGCCTTCAATTTATTAAAGGTTATGTCGATTTTGAGGCAGGACCGCCATCAGATGTCGAAAAGCCGATTGTTCGCAAGGAAGTTTCCTCAATAATGAGATCGCGCACCAGGCTAACATAGTGAATTGCTCATATTGTTAGAAGCGATGGCTGGCGATGCAGCATTCATACCTGTTTTACCCGTTAATCTTGAGACACTCAGCAGAGCATTTTGAAGTTTTCTTGTCACCCGACTATTCGAGTTTATAGCGAGAACTTGGGGAGTCTTTGGAGCAGCATAATAATGCTAGCAGCATTGACTTACTTCCGATTCTCCAGATCTATGCCGCTAGCAGAGAACGAAGCATTGCATGTGAAACTAGAATTTATGTTTGTGAACAGATCACAAACATATTCGTTATCAGTTCTTTTAAATTTCCTTTTTTTTCTAGCCAACGATCTGATTGATTTTTAGCTAACAAATTTTTTGGCCAAAGTCTTTCGTAGCACTCCGAACCTTCTAAGGTTTTAGCCTCAGTTTGGTACCTGGTTCTCTCCACTAACACCCACTTTCCTCTTCAAAGAAGAATTATAACTATATTAAGAAACCCTGCATTGAGTTTCATATATTGTAGAGCTACTTCCATAAAACGCATATCTTTCCTGATCCAAACTTCAGTGCAATTTTGAATAAGGTTAGAGCCTAGAATACAAAAATGCCCAGCAGAAAACAGCGGGGATCCCGGCCTACAACCTCGACCACCCTCATCCAGCAAAATGCCGTTTGGACATCTTTCACTGGTTGCATTATGATTTATACACATGTTTCACATGTGTTGTCACAAATTATTCACGAGCTGCAAATGATAACGGCAAGCATGAGTAAAAAAAACAAAGCAGGAGAGTAGGTACCATTCAGATGCTAGAAAGAGGAACTGTCAGCAAAGCGCACTCACACAACATTTCGGCAACACGTGGGCTCTAGCGCTTGCAGGGTGGATTTCTACGACCACGATTTATGAACGCATAGGAAAGCGAAATCATCTTAGCAAACCTACTTTTACATTCTACAACTCCTAACATTACCTAGTCTATAGAACAAGTAATCACACTAGCCATCTTTGTTTGCGTGGATAATATCTCACCAGTCCCAGCCTAGGACTACATATGTCATTCCCCTACTACTGCGCTTCCTGAGGCGCCGCCACCAAAACGTCCTAGCAGAAAAATTGATGACCATCGCTTCAAGGTGGCTTTATTCCTGAGAATTCCTTCAACCGTATCAAATCGGTATTCAGTGGTCGGACGAAGGATTAGTATGGTGGACCCAGCATAACAAATCTGATTGATATGGTAGGGCAACCAGCCAAAGTTGTCCAAAAAGCTGGTGCCGCTGCCATGTCTGTGTCGTGCCATGTCTGTGTCGCCACTGCGTAATATACGTACCAGCAGCATACTAGGTGAACGAGGTGGAATTTCCGACGCGTTTTTCTGAGCATCTCGGACAGGTGAAAAATGTGGTGCATGTTGTAATTCCGACTTCAACGGAGTTGGGATGGAGGTGAAGAATGTTGAAATCTTTCGTCTGAGCGGCCTTCATAGCGAAAGTCCACGAAAATCTGAGCAGATAATTCATTGCAACAATTAGAGCAACATTCTATTTACTTGTTGTCATCATCAATTTTTTCACCTCTCCACATCCCTTTCTCTCCTTTTCCCCTTCCCTGATAGTCCATATAAAACATTCCTCTTTATAGAAAAACAGGCTTCTTGCAGCTTCACTCAACTTCGTTTCATATCGAATTAGAACCGCTCGCATTTCCACTTCTACCGCATTAGCACTTTTCCAAAAAGAAAAAAAGAAAAAACAAGATGTTCATCTTTCTTGAATCGGTTCTACATATACGTGTGCGAATATCAGGACATCAAGTTACATAGTTCGTGTGTTTTTTCCAATTGATTAATTTGATGCGGTCATTAGAATTGGACATATCCAAGAAAAACATCTCTGACACCGGCATTTATTCTTTCGCCGTGTTCGAAAAGCAATTGGTGGGGCTCAAAACGTTTGCGTCTTTTCGAATGAGTCAAAGCTGACAACACCGCTCAAAATTGGCTCAGGCTGCGCAACGGCAACCAGGAAAAAGCGAATAGGTTGAGTTTACCGAGAAGGACGGGACCCACTTACGATGCACTAGTTTTTCCGTTCAACATTCATCCACATCCACTGTCCCCCTCGGCCACCAACCCGTCCTCTTTCATACAACTTCAAAACGTGAGAAAAACGCCTGAACTTATTGGGGAATCTGTGCACGTAAGTAAGTGAACATACTAGGCGTGATGGTTGTAACATCTTTCATTGCTGGTCCGCTGCACATTGCCTGATATCTGGAAAGGGATGAAATTACTTAGTTACTACTTTGCATCGTGAGCGAATTTCTGGTTACCCCTTCAAACAGTCCGCGGTGACCCACGTTCCATCGGCCACTTTCATAACAGCGCACTGTCGGGCCTTGTTATTACCTGAAATGTAGCTGCTTTAATATGTATATGGGCCTGATGTGGACTGCTAACCAGTCATTGCCCACCTTCAGCCCAATTTGTGTACCCTAAATGGGATCCATCGTCCCACACCCACTTTCCTCCTCGCTCGTGAAGCCCAATCCAGAAGAATCCATATGTCATTCCCAAGAAGAGCGTGCTTATTTCTGAATTTGAAGCAGTGGAAATCATTAGAGTAGGAAACGAAATAGGAGAACACATACGTTGAATGTGGGCGTTGTAAAGTTCACTTGGGATTGACACCAAACCGTATCCTATCTTCGCACACTCCTTTTTAGCCTCTTCGAATGAGAAAACGTTGCGGATGTATGCGTAGCATCTAAATTAGAGTGATTAATATTTCTCAGGTAATCTCACAAGGGTAGACACATGATGTCCATCGCTTAACAAAGGTACATATTTCACCGTACAAATTCGGAAATCTGGGCCCGTAGTAAAGTGTCATGGCGGTGACAGCACCTGTCTGCCCAACTCGTCGCCACATGTGGGGTGATGACCGCTCGCGCGATGACCTTACAACACTGAGAAATGGAAGATCATCGCCATCCGTGGCGGTAGTGCGAGCACGTATGTGCGGGCGCTGATCTCATCACCCTGGAGGGCAACGATCGCCATCGTTTGGCGACTAGATAGTGTGCGCAGCGAAGAGACATTTCACTGGGGTATGATGATGGTGTTAAAGGCAATGTGTCATCTCGTTCCATAGGGTGTGGATATCAGCATACTCTAGACCTAGTCGTCACGCTGATTCCAATGATATACGTCATAGCTCATAAAAGCGCCGGAAATTCGTTTTCGGAGGGTCCGAATCTGCAGTTCACGGACCACTTGGGCGGAGCGGTCCGTGACTGTGCTGGCTGCCCGCCGCGGCTGCAGCGTTGGTCAACACGTCTCAACGTGTCCGATCGATAAGATCAACGGCTTCACGTGCCCACTCGGCTTGACAAACTGTTCCAAACCCCGTCCCGAAGAACGATTGAAAAACGGCTTTGAGAAGGTTTTGTAACATTTTATGTACATCTTTGGATTCAGCGCAGCGGGGATATTCAGGATCCGCCAAAACCCCAATCCCGAAAGCGAGGTGACACACTGCCTTTAAGGTACGTATGATCAGGTGCGCGAAATGCGCAGAATGCCAACGGACTCAGGCGTGTTAATTTTCGCTCCACGACACAGAACAAGCTCTTACGTGATTTGTCAGAAGCATAGAGGTGCTCCGGATGCTGCTGACAAAACGTACGCGTTCTGGCTTGTTGGTCGCAATGGATAATAGCTGTCTCGCACGTTGAAACGGCCTGGAAAATTTCAAGAAGAAGTGAGTACATTATATTCTCAAAACAGGAAAATGTCCTATGGAGAAGAATGTTGGGTACTATTGCCCAGTTTTCATGTCAAACCTCCATTACAAGAATATCTTCTGGGGATTCATATTGGTCAGTTTTGGTACAGAGGCACGCTGTGCGGCTCTTCTACTTTGGAAGAACTGAGGGTTGCCTGATTTTGATTTGACCACATGCTGTTTAGTTATTTAACATTATGCGTGATGCAAATTAGAACGGACAATTTCAAATTTCTCATCGATCCTTTTAGAAAGTGCTAAATGTTGAGCAGATCCTGTCTTTTTTCTGACTGAATTTTTGGCAATGTGATTTCGTTAATGCATACTCAGACAAAGAATCGCACAGATGCGTAGGACTATTGCAAGGCACCCGGAGGGCTTGGTCAGAAGACCCGGCCTGTTGCAGACCGCAATTCTCGATTTAGTCCTCCGCAAGTCCCTGTACCCTCCTCCGCATGTCGGGAAATGGGGGTTTTTGAACAAAACGTATCACCCCCACTACCGCTCGAGGATGTCGAACTGAACTACCGATCATTTGCCATTGCTCTTCTATTGCTTCACAGTCCGCTACTTCACCTCTGGTCCATCCGTGTCCACAGCCGAGGTACTACTCGAGGCATCCACTGATGTTTTTATAACAGTGCACTCCTAAGATAAGGAAATGTTACAGTGCCCTATCTATACCAATCACGACCAACCGTTGAATACATAACAACTGTTGAATACATAAAATGTGGAAGATGTCACGCACGGATCCACACCAGCGAGCGTAGCATGCCAGCGCTCAGTAGAGGGGAACACACATGTATGCGAGGCAAGCGAAGTGAGCCCGAAAGAAGCCTGAAGTCCGGCGTTAGCCGAACAGTCAAGCTGGTATCTTGAAAAACTGAACAAAATCAGCGGCAACCTTGAGATGAAGCAAGACTCCTAAAGACTTCCAGCTTTCTTCGTCATTTTTCGGAAGTCGGAACTCGGAACTCGGAAGCCAAAAAAACCCGAAATGTCGGAAGGTTCGAAACTCGGTAGTCGGAATTCCGCTCATCTCTGCTGGAAATGATGTAGAAGTACGTGATACACGTACATTTGATCTCTTTTCATGTACGGCCCGACCGATTCACCATGGCGATGATCACAATACTCGCCTTGAAGGTGATGTGATTGTATCAAAAAAGTTATTTCTGCTATGCATGCTGAGATTCGTTCCCTTCGCTCTGAAAATTGTGATCTACGTCGCGAGGTTTGTGATCTGCGCGATAAGCTGGCTTCCTTTGTATCTAAAGATCTCTCGCAAATATCGATCAATAATGTTGGTCAGTCTGGCCCGACTCCTAGCCCAACTGATCATTCTCTTTCCTTTCATGAAGCCGAACGGCTCAGATCCGTTGAGATAAGTGGCATACCCGAAATCAAATCCTCTAATATACGTGAGAAATTATCGTACGATTTTCAAAGTGTTTGTAATATATTAGACTTTCTCAATGTCGAATGCAACCCCACCTCTGTTTATAGGTTAGGAAAGCCTATATTAGCGAAAACTAGACTGTTAAAGGTTGTTCTTCCGTCGAGAATATTCCAGAAATTTGCAGTTACGAGGGCCCCTCGTCTGCGTTTCTTCTCTGAGAGGGGGGTGTTCCTACGGAAATCACTTACTGCTGAAGAGAGGAAGCGCAGACGGGAAGAGCGGATGAACAAGGCACAAGGTGCGTCTGGGAGCGATGGGGTCGCTTCTCCAGCGGGTAACCAGTCCCAGCATGTGAGTCAGGGAAACTGACTCTGACTCGGATTTTTTCGCATGTTCTTAGATGTCTTTACGCTAATGTTAGATCCATTTCCAAAAACGCGGACTACCTCAACTATGCTCTTGCAAGTAATTTTGAACTTTACGTGTTCTCAGAAACCTGGTTAAAACCAAGTCATTCTATGGCCTCTATTCTGAATTCTCCGATATCCGACTTCGATATACTGCGTTGTGACCGGCCCAGGAAGGCAGGAGGTGGCGTCATCATTATTGCGCATCATCCTCTTTCGCTTTCTCTGGTGTTTTCTGAAGCGGTTGACTATGCATACGAGTTACTCTGCGCCGACATATTCTGTGAAGGTTCTGCTTTTAGATTACTGGTTGTGTATCGTGCACTGCATTGTTTCTAAAACTGAACAGCTCATTTAGGCCATAAGTGACCAGATTTCATGTGAATTCAATGTCATTGTGGTAGGTGATTTCAACATGCCAATGAGGTGACAATACTCTTGATTTCGTCTTGTGTAATATTGATTGGCGAAGCCCTCGTAAGGGTGTGACCTCTTACGAATCCTCTTTTGTGGATATGGTCTCTTGCCATGGATTGGTCCAACTCGTTATGGAGCCCACCAGAGGTGACAATACTCTTGATTTCGTCTTGTGTAATAGTAATACCTTAGTCAGTTCGGTTAGTATCCTTCCTCCTGTGGGACTAAGTGACCATAGTAGCATCTCTTTCGACATCCACTCATGTGAGATACCGGCCTTTCCGGTTTATCGTCAGTTGTTCTCCCGTTGTGATTACAATGCTGTGTGTAGATTCCTAGCTGGCATAAGATGGATGGATTTGCTAGAGTCTAGTGTCTCAGTCAATGACAAGTATGAGATCTTTCTCATGGTGTTGAATGATGCCATCGTTAAATTCGTGCCATGTAAACTTGTCGCCTATTCGAAAACTGTCAGTCTACCAAGCTACCTAGAAAGAATGATGGAACACCGCTCCTGTCTATTTTATGAAGCGAAGCAAACTGGGAATTGGGAAGAATATAAGCGGTTCTCTTCTGATTTCAGTACTAAGCTCAAAAAGTACAACTCTAGTGTGGAAAAAAAGATTATTGATTCTGGTAATGTTCAGGAGTTTTACAAGCTTCTCAGGTGTAGGCTCAGCGAGGGGAACATCGTTGGTAGTCTACGTTTCAACGATCTCGTTGCAGCGTCCCCATTAGATAAAGCTAACTTATTAGCTGATGAGTTCTCTCGCTTGTTTTTGGATGATAATGATATTATCCCACCTTGGAATCCACCTAATTGCAAGCCAATGGAGAGTTCCCTTTGGTTTGACGCTAAGCTAGTTTACGCCATGATATCAAAATGGCCTAAATCCACTTCGCTGACACCCGACCTAATTCCGTTTTCCTTTATCCAGAAAGTAGCCTGTGTCATTTCAGGACCTTTATCGTATATTTTTAATCAGTCTCTAATGCGTGGCGAGGTCCCTCAACGTTGGAAGCATTCTTTTGTTACGCCTATTCTGAAAAAGCACCCACATTCTGATCCTTCCAACTACCGTCCCATTAGCATTACCTCAGTTTTATGTCGAATTTTTGAAAAAGTTCTCAAAAAACATATAATTAGCCATCTTGAATCCAACCAGGTGATCCCAAATCGCCAGCATGGCTTTTCTCGCGGGAAGTCCACTGAGACTAATTTAATGGACTGCATGAATGACTGGACAACTATTCTTGATCAGAAAAATGCGTGTGATGTTATATACTTCGACTTCGCCAAGGCATTTGACCGGGTGTCTCACCGAAAATTGATTTACAAACTCGATAAGCTTCGTTTTCACCATAGTGTTACGAAGTGGGTGAATGAATTTATAAAAGGTAGGACCTTTCAGGTCAGAATAAGCTCCACGTTTTCCAAGACTTGCAGGGTGTTAAGCGGTGTGCCCCAGGGGGGTGTTCTTTCCCCAACCCTTTTCAATATATACACCCATGAGATTCCTTCGTTGTTTGCTGATTTGGCTGTGAAGTGTGTTATGTATGCGGATGACATAAAGATCTACATGGCAGTATGCTCAGCTGAGGATTCCTGTGACTTGCAATCTGCCATTGACAGAATGGTTGCCTGGGCTAACTCCTGGCAACTGCCTTTATCACCGCACAAAAAACTTTTCATGCATCTTGACCTCAACGGCGCGCCTGCATCTCCGTATCGGATAGATGATCTCCAAATTTTAGAGGTTGAATCTGTCAGAGATCTCGGCTTCATTTATGATCGTAGACTTGATTTCTCAGAGCATTATCTTAAAATAACTAGAAAAGCGTATATGCGCACTATCCGCATCTTTAGAGGCTTATCGACCAACAACAAGCCTGCGCTATTGCGTGCGTACAAGATGTACGTAAGACCAATGCTTGAGTCTGGAACTACGATCTTCAGCCCATCCAAAAAGAAAGACATTTATGCGTTAGAAAAAGTTCAGAACAACTTTACTCGCAAGCTTCTTGTCAGAATAGGAGGGTTCCTTTACTCTAAAATCCCGAAAGCTAGCATAAGGAATGTATATTTTGAAAAACACAACCAAACCACATAATCACCCTCTCCCCTTTCCCGGCTGGCAGAAATACGATCAACAACTGCATCCTAACTCATAAACGCTTTCCAACAATCTCCCTCACAAAATCTCCACCCTAGGCATTAGTCTAGCCTGTTGATGACAGAAAAAGCCGGAACCGGAATCGCCTCTACGATCGCCTCTGCTCGTCACCGAATTGTATCATATGTCCATCAGGCAGAGAGGGAGATTGTATGGTTTCTGGGACCGTGTACCAGATATCATGCAAACTCTGTGGCGACAACTACATACGTGAATCAGCGCAACCTTAAGTCTCAGAATCAAAGAGCACTTAGATGGAAAATGGAGCTCCCGTAAATCAACACCATTAGGAGCACATCGGCTGAGCAGACATAACGGCAACGATTTCGAAGTCCATGTAAGCATACTAGCTCACGAAACTGAAATAGAAACACGCTACAATTGAAGCTTTCTGGATAAAATCCAGATGCCTGCAAATGAACCGAAAGGATGAATGTCTGACTATCACAACTGAACTGGCATCATATCAAGATCTATGTCAGTTTGATCCTATACGTGATTGAACTGGTTAGTTCTCACTCGCCACATATATTCACTACTAGCAAGTTGTGACTGGCTAGGAGTGGAACGACCGAAGGTTAGTACTGGCATTGCGGCCTTCTCGCTGATTGAAAAATGACTTTTTATACTTTTGGCTTAGTCTGCTGATGTACTTGGTCTGGTAGAGTCGACGAATTGTGTAGCCCTTTCAGGCCCTGAAGAAGGCGAAATAAGCCGAAACGTTGGCTGAGAAGGAATAAAGAACTTTAACAATCTCGGGTATCGTTAAACAGAAGGTTTTACACGAATTTGTAATATGCCGAGATTAAATGACAGTCGTGCATGGAGGCAATACTGTCATTTTGTGATCTTAGAGAGCTTTTTAAAGAGGGACCAATCAGCAAGGCCAAGTTGAAAGACTGTTCATATTCACAATATACAAGCTTCACAGGTGCTGAGTGGGTTCGAATTTCCAAAGATGTTATGCAGCAAAACCAGCAGGCTCCCTATATGAGGAATCCTGACGATCGAACCTATGTACTTCCCTTCCATTGCTGCCAAGAGTTCCTCTTCGTCGAAATTTGATCGTCGAGATCTTCGTTCTTCATCTTTGAGATTCTACCTTTAGATCCGTTTGAACTACTGAAATATTTCTGGACAAGGCTTTGCTGGTTTTTCTCCGGCGAAAATTTTATAGTTATCGGGAAATGACTGTGCTGCGTTCCAACCTTTCCCGAACTGGTAGAGCATGAGATGGCGAATGTGGATAGGAGTTCCGATAGCACCGTTGCCAAACGAAAGAGGAGGATTATGTTATGATTATGAGAAAAAACCTTCAAGTACCACTAGTTTTTGACGAAAATGGGGGCCGCAAAAAACCGCATTAGTTATGCACCGACCTAATAGTACCCGCATCTCCTCCATAGTAATTCAACCCCCCCCCCCTCTCCTCATCGACCTCCCCTTCATCTCAAACGGCTTGCAGGTAATAATTTAAATTCGCTAGACTTCATAAAACTCGATTTAGGCACATGATCTGATAATCACATGATGTAAGTCAATTTCGGGCCGTAACGTGTCTTGTAAAGTGTTGTGGTGTGAAAACTACCAGTTTCTGTGCACATATAGCTGCAGCAACCCTCGTTAATGGTGTTGTGTTACAGAGCCTACCAACAATAATCTTATTCAAAGACATGCTTCACAGCAACGCTGTATTCTAGACCGTACACATGTAAAAATTCCAGTACAACCGTCCCTGCGCCAGTACGCTATCCCACACGAATTATGCGATGAGGTCTGAGACTTGCAACATTTTGTTCTCATCATCTCCATTCAATTTCTTCACAACGACGGTTTCACCTTGATGTATGTCGCATGGCTAATGTTTCACTGGAGACCACGTGGCCACTGTTTTGATGACTGGGGACTGCACGGGTAGAAACTCATAATTCTCCCACTTTGGTTCAACGCATGAACAGAGAACATTTTATTGTTGTGTTTGTTTTCGAGAAGAGCGCTTCCAAGCTCAGATCAGAGAGACTTGAGTGCATGAGTGGCCGCGAACAATCAGTATCCTTTCCTGGCCAGTGTTGCATGTGGATGTGAATGTGCAAAAAATGTTTCATTGACTTACTTCTTTGCAGCAGCGTCGAGTAGATGTCCTTTAGGGCATTGATACTCCGCCGTAGTTAGAGCCGCAAGAAGTGAGAAAAGAAAGAATTTGAGAAGCATTCTGGAATTGGCAACATCTCTGAGTGATGAATGATGTGAGGTGCGCGGAATCGGAAGAGTCTTGCACTCGCAATTGCAACAGGAGAGAGGAGCTTTTTGAAGTCAGATTCCGTTCATATTGAATCAAAGGTACATGAATGAGATTAATTATAACCTGAAAACCATTAGGATGAGTATCTATCGATGTATTTCTCCATTTCCCTCTACCGAAATTGGCGCTTTGGAAGGTTATCATCGGATGAATGTATTGAAGTAAATATTCATTTTTCATCAAGCCGTAGCTTCATTCGGAGAAAAACGAGTAGGGGAAACAGTCTACAGTCTGAAGTAATACACCGGCCTAATAATTCTTTTCACTTCAAAATCTTCAAATGCATGTGTTGAACATCCCAGACTGTGGAAGCAGCTTCGTCCAAATTGTGGAAGAAAACAGGAAGATTCAGAGATACTAGATAGGAGGTTGTGTTAACATTAGCCCTTACCTTGAAGCTTACTTGGAGCTTACACGGGCACGCATCTACACCTAGGGAGTTGCGCATCGTCGAGCCTAATAGCGTACACTAGCACAAACTTTTTCTTCGAGAATTTTCTATCATCCTCCACTACATTATTATGTACAGTCGCGGCCAAAAAGATATGGCCAAAAAGATGTCTTGAAGGTTGTAACTTTTCATCATAACTTATCTTGGGATTGTGCTAATCGGACAAAATTTTAGAATGTGATGAGGGTCGAAGTATTCTTTCGTTGCGCTGCATAACATTGACGCAATCTGCTTTCAAACAGAACAATCGCGTTCCAAGTCCGAATTCACAACTTTCATTAACATGATGGTTGATCGTTTGTATCGCCTCATCTCGATTCACAGAGGAGTTATTCTAAATCTCTTTTTTAGTGAGTAGCTTGCTGTAATAATCGTGTCCTGTAGTTTTTCTCTGTAAATGAAAAAGTGCGATTGCCAAAAGGCCCAAAAAAGCAAAAAAAAAAGAGTTTCCAGTTATCTCGAACAAAAGACAACCGTTCCAGCGGAGGATATTTCTATGATATCCACTACTGACAAATATTCTGACATTGAAATAGGAACTGTAACGCATTCACCATCATTTAGATACAACAACAGAGATTTTTCGGTAAATTCTACAACTTACTTTGGTCCTCGCATTTGAGAAGTGCTGCAATGACATTTGACGGAAAAAATAGCCCATTGCGTTCTTGATCTGCATCACCTCTTCATTCTTCTCAGAAGGTGGTCGTGAAGATATTGGACGAAGTCAAAAGAAGCCAAGGAAATCGATGTTCAGGCTTAGTAAAGCTACAAGAATTGAGTTTCTGCCCAGATAAGCCGCTGTTAGGAAGCACCCAAAGAGCTTCAATAGATATCCAAATTTCATCTGGATAGCTCAATGCAGAGGTGAGTTATAGCAAAAAATTATCTTGCGAAAATGACGCTGATTATATCTTTTTGGCCGCGACTGCAGATTACGTTGGCCAAAAATCTACCCAAGATTTTTTTAGAATTCCCTTCAGAAGGAAATTCAGTTGAGAGAGTGCAATGCTGAAGTATATTTCCTACGCTATTCCTCAGAGGGCATGCAAAGCCAGCAGGGCGACTGCTGTTTCAACGATGCCTCGACTTCGTTCCAGATATTTTTTTAAAATCTCCTCTTTTAACGGCAGCACTCACGCAAATTTTTGGGTCGGAGGATTTGCGGTATATCGGGGTTTTTAGGGACGATGAGCTCGTTGACAACGATGAAGTAGCATGAAACTCGGGAAAAACACAGAAAATAATGGCGGTATTTCATGTGTGTCCACAGCGCAGACGAGTGTTCCCGTGATGGGTCCCGCCACGAAACCCTGCAAATGGTACGAGTTCCATAAACGAGCCTCCGCTGAACCACATACGCACACCCTGTCAACGGCGTTAGCTGACGCTATGAAACCCTAATGTCCAGAACGGCAGATGTGTCCACGGCAGAACCATCGCAGGTAGGCGGCCATCTACGGTGTTCAACTTACTGTAGCGATTGTCCAGCGGCCCGGTACATGGTAAGCGACTGATTTTAGAAGTGAGAATTTCCGTGAGTGCTGCCTTTAAGCTGCTGTGGTGCAGATTGGTGAGCGCTGACGCCAGCAACATCACATGCGTGATCTAGAAGAGTGTTGCCAAATATTCCACAAGCCCCACTGATCTATCCGGTTTGAGTCCAGAGATACAAGCTTTTAAGCGGGATGCTGCAGTTCTAAATGTTGTCGCAGTCACAACGAACATCTGAGCAGGCCAGGGTTGGAAACTGGTGAGAATGGTCGAAGAAAAACGGAAAAGATGGAAAACCATGCACTGCCTCACACATTTCCCACGCCAATTTCACCACTCTCTTCGGTAAAAGGGTATAGGGGCAACAAATGGAGGAACCACTTGCTGTGTTCCCTATTTTCCCGACTTCACCTTTTTAGTTATAATTTGATGTGACTCCTCGAGGCTTAAATGCATACCAAAGATTTTTTTTCAAAATAAATTGTATAAATTTTATTAAACAAAGCGCCGTAAGGGTGCTAGAGCGCCAGACATATTGCAACAATAACGCGGCGGCACTCATAGATACCAGTAATCTTAAGGAGCAGACTGCGAGGCGAAATGGCCGATTTTTAGGGACTCAGGCACGTTCGCTTTCGGATTCGCGATCTACGTCACTCCTGGTTCTCCCGCATGCACGGGATGGTGACCTCATCACCCTCATCAACACTGGCGGTCTCGCAGCATAGGGGTGAGGTTGTGTTTACAAGTTTTCAGGGTGCGCACTATAAGCAGCAACAAAATCACCCTTCCACTGTTGCGGCGCTTCATGCACCTGTATTCAAGTGATGAGCAGGTTCTTCTACAGCGTCTCGGATGCTGGATGGTGGCTGCACCTAAGCAAAGTAAACGCTTCAGTATAGTAAGGCATGACATTATGTAACCAATCAATCAATAGTTGACCAAAATCAACAAATAGTTAATCCAAATTTCTGAATTGCTCCCAGGCCTTTATCATTACTCTTTATCATTAGATTTTCAAAGGGTACGGGTGCTCCTATAGAAAACAGGTGCCATGGCCCAGAAGTGGTGAAAACGTTAGGATACGGCTTCGCCAACGGAGAGCGGGTCCGGTTTGGCTTAACTGTGGGAAACAAAACACCAGAATAAGGGTTGATCAACAGTTGAAGGGCCTGTTGTGGCCAAATAGTGTGCAGTGCGCCAGCGTACAGGTTCGCCATTGTAGGATCGGTTCAGTCTACCTTAGCCACGTGGAGTACGCCAGGGTATGGATCCACCTATGGAGTAAGGGAGCAGTGTGGCCCAACAGTGAGGAAAACACTAGAATTCTGGTCCACCTATGGAGGAAGGACCCTCGCTGCCCAATGGAGTGGAGACCGCCAGGATATGAGTTCGCTTTGGCCCAATGGTGCGAAGAACGGCAGAGTTCGGGTCCGCCGATGGAAAACGCTGCGTTGGCCCAATAGTGAGGAAAACGCATGAGTGCGCTCTACGATGGAGAACGGACTTCTCATATTCATACTCAGCTCATAAGAAGGATTTCATATTTGAACCCGTTTAATGATTAGTTTTGCTTCTTTGTCAATTTTGTAGGGATTCGGCAAGTGTGAAGCTTTTCCACATGCACTAAGTGGCTGCCCCACTCCACTCTCTAGCGTCCCAAAGAAACGCTGGTAATTGTTATTTGGTTGTCGCGAAAGTTTCCCGCCACTCACTTCGAAACCTTACATGTTTCCTCAGGATTGTTTTGGATCTTCCTATCCGAATCGTATATAAAGGTGGTCAATGGACTACTTACATCTTTCTTCTCGTGGCTTTCGGTTGGGATTATGGCCGAAGAAATCGTCCTAGACTCAAAGCAGGTTCGACTCCTTCTGCTTTACGAATTCAGAAAAAAACAGCAGTGCAAGAAATGCGACAAAGAACATATGTGATGCGATGGGTCCCTCAACCGTCTCCTACGACACGGCCAAAGTTTGATTTCGGAAGCAGGGCGCAGCACCAGGTGGTCATTGACCACCAGTACTTAGTAGCGTCCTGCAGATTCAGGTGGCTTAGCACCAGTGTCCGGGGCGTAGCTAACCGCTAACCTCTAACTGATGTTAGAGGCAAGCAGATTTCAGAGAGGCACCTCTGGAGGATCATCAAACTCGTGGCTGAAGACCACCGTTGTTCAACCATTTACTCCATCCCTACCCTGCTCTGGTGCGCTCCAGTGATAATCAGGTGTTGCTCACCCTGTAGGAGACGTATCATGTTGGAATTTTGACCATAGATGCGCACTATACCAACGAGTATCCCCCCAAAGTGGCACCGTTCGTTTTTGAGAAACCGTCTTCGTTTTTGAGAAAAACCGTCAATAATGGTCAAAAAGTGGTTTTTGACCATTTTTTGACCATTAATGACGGTTTTTTTCAAAGACGAAGACGGTTTCTCAAAAATGAAAGGTGCCGCTTTGGGGGAGAGAGAGTTGGTACCACCCAGTCGCATTTCTTGGAGTTGACAGCGTATCGGAACACTTCCTCTAACGAGAGAAATTTCCTGGGAAAGTTCCGGGTTTGAGAGAAAAAACCAGGCTCCAATGACAATTTCTTGTATCTGACAGGTCCTATAACAAGTTTCAATGAGTTCTAGCGGCATCAAACAGTTCCGTACTGAGATCGTTTTTTCGAAGATTTTTGCTTGAATTTGAGATGATTTAGGCTGTCTTCGCTAAATAGTACGCATTTCTTGTTGGAACATCATTCGTCGTCTCACTAACGCTTATTTAAGTGCTATCTGCTCTTCCTGAAAGAACCCTATTATGTAGGTACTTAGTAGCCCATTTCGGAATCCGACTGGACTTAGTACTTCCCAACCGACACTGACCACCTAGTGCTGCGCCCTGTTCGGAAGTTTAAAAATGGCGATTTTGACTTGATGGATAAACCACGATCTGGTCGACCAGTTGAAGTCGATCAGGAGCGACTCCTAGAGCTAATTGAAGAGGATCCCCGCCGCGATAGGATAATCACGATAATCGATAATCGATACGATAGGATAATCACGCACGGATTATCGACTTTTCTGGATTGTTCCGCTGAGTATCAGCGCAAATAATCTATATAACCCAGTAGGAATGCGATTTACACATTCTTCTTATTATAACTACTTCCACTTATTCTACTAATATTTTCTACTCTAACAGCCCTACCATAGGAGGATAGATAGGTAAGTTTTACTTATTAGTTTCTAACCAATAAGGTCCTCCTCGCCATACTGACGAGTTCCCGGGACGACCTTATTCATTTAACCTAATTACCCGTGTATGGTAAGGGAACGAAACGGGCAATTAGGTAATCATTCTTTTAATTTTCGCTATCACTTTATTAATTCCATACTAACATTACTAATTTTATTAAATTCTGCTGATGTGGTGGTTCTCTATATATTGTGGCAGAACCTATCGCACATCCAGCAGTTCATGTGTCCTATAATATTACTACCACTTTGCTATCAAAATTAACGCTGAAAAGGACGATGAATGCACACCGCCTAATTTCGGGGAGGATTATGAAAAAGGAAAGAAAAGGAGTTTGATGACTGAGAGGCGCTATTTCGTGATTGGCGTGACTATGTTCATTGTGGTGTACTTCATACTTTGGTGTTGTTTTTTCCTGTGACAGTAAATTCCAATAAAATGATAAAATGGCTTTTAGTGCTTTTGCCATTAGGGAGCATTCATGTGACGAGTGACATGGATGCATCATAAAATTACTGCATTAAAAGCACCAGTCTTCCATGAATATAATTTTTTACTGATATTCACCTGGACCTTGTACAAACCTCTTAAGTCATCCTTTTTTTTTGAAAATCGAAACACTTGAAATTTGTTAATTAGAAAAACATGAGAAACACTTCTCATATTTGGGAACATCCTAGACCTTACGACGAGATAAGACTGTATTAGCGCACACTATATTTTTTTTTAATTTCAAATAGCTCAGTTTGTTCAGCACTCAGAAAACAAACCGAGCTACTACGGGCCGCATCTCGCAGATCTGTATGAGTTTCGACAGCCCTCACTGCAAGTTTCATGTGAGTTATGCTATGGAATTAATAAAGATTAATGAAAGCACATGTTTTCTGATAGAAAGTATAAGATGATTTAGCGTTATACAACAAACTCATTTTCTTCTTGTAAAAGGAACAGCTCACAAAAGGAAGGAGTACCTGTGGAGTCATTAAGGAATGCGGCGAAATGGAGATAACACCACCATTTATGCAAGTATGGGATGACGAATACGAATCTGACAGATAACAAGGAATTTCTAAAAAAGATTTTCTGTGATATGTGACCGTGATTCGTCATGCCTAATCGCCCACAATTCTCTGCTGTTATGGAAATAAACCAATTTCTGGGTGACGGAGAGAAACGCGGCATTGTTAGACAGCAGTGTCACTAAAGGAAAGGACAAAGATCTCCTTTGATGGAATGAAAAAGCTTCACACTTTGTTTTCTTTTTGTTGGAAATGCTGCTACATATGTACGTGTGGTTCATTACATCTTACCCTACACGTATGTAGTTGGCTTGCACATAATAGAAAAAATCCTATTGTCCTGCGGTTTCGTAACTCCCATGACATTGAAAGTGGCATCATTTACATTTATCAGTACGAAACCGGACTTTAGAAAAAACTGACCAGTGATTGTAAACCGTCAAGTGGAAAGACTGTCACTAGCACGGAAGAGAAGGGTAAAATTTCAACGACAGTAATTAACGGGTTGCAACCGAAATTATGCTTAAAAGAGCGCAGGCTATGCTCTGTCATGCCCCTGTTCCTCTCAGAATAAAGAAGTTTTGGCGTCATCGCTTCTGTCAGATCTAGAATGTCAAAGCTGAGTGTAATACATCCTCACGAATACACAATCAGCGCGCAAGCAATAAATCAACAGGAGAATAAATCCGGACTTGAGGTCAGAGAGGTGAATCCCGCTAATGCTCCCTTTTTTTATGTAGATAGTCATATAGTCTTGATGTAGCCTTATCCAGGTGCCCACAGAGCTGGATATGATAACGTTAATCGCGGCCGCCCAGGTCCAACTTTTGGTGAAGACCCCATTCTTTTCACACTTTCTCCCTGTTACCTTCCCGGCATTGGTGCACCCTTCAGGTAGCGGCAATGTATTCCGCCACGAAGAAAGGGGTTGAGCCCTTAACGACGGGTCCGTTCCGATTTATAATGGTCAATTACTTGTGGTGTCTAATGACAATCGAAAATATTCCCAATTCTCATGGAGCATTTACATGTGATGAACTGTGATGATGATGAGTAAAGAATTGAGGTGTGGAATCTAAATTAACACAAAACAAACTAAACTTAAATGCACACAGAAGTCAGTTATCACAAATTCTACTGCACTTCTATATGGAGAGGTGCTACTCGCATGAGGTTCATGTATTTTTGAATATTTTATAATATATTTTCCATTGTCATTGAGCTGAGAGTTCCGAAATTCTTGTGTTTGTATTTTGGGAGAAATTAGAAGTATCAGTTGTTATCCTTAGGTAACAACTGACACTTCTAATTTCTTTCAAATAATTCTAATCTAACTAACAACTGATAGCAAGGGCTAGGAGATTACAACTCTCCACTTTCTGGTGACGCTGGAGTTGTTATCCTCCACTCCTTACTTTTTTTTGGAAAACTACACAGCCTCGCGTGAACTAATTACTGGAGCAATCTTGAATGGATTGCTTTCCCAACATCAGGCTCAGGGAAGAGGGATACCATCAACTCCTAAGAACACAAGGTAGCCATTACAAAGGCTGTGTTTATAGTTCGCGAGGCGAACCATCACTACGACGGCCACAGTATGTGCGGTGGCGATGTTGGTTAGGTTGTAAGCCAAAAAAGCTGAACGAAGGAGCAAGCAAGGTCGAATGCTGATCCACAGCGTCGAGAAAATCGTCAATTCGCCTTTTCGCAAAAAAGGTGATGCAGATTCAGCCGACTGTGATTTTTGGAAGAAAAAAGAATTATAACCATCGTGTGATAAGGTCGCATCACGAGGACAGTCACCCATTAGCACAAGCCAACATAGTATGCGCGTGCTTCAACGAGGGATCAGCCGCCTTCCAACAATTTGCATGTGGGCGACGGCACAGCCATTATTAAACATAAACACTCTTGAAGTCCGGGTAGAGGAGGGCGGGAGAATTGCTGCAAGGAACGTTTAGCTCCATGCTTCAACTCATTTTTTCAATAACTTCCAAACAAGGAGACTGATCAATTACTAATCTTTGCTGTTATTATACAGTGCGTATCATAAACATGCGGTCACCCCAAAAATGAAGATATCTGCTCTCGCACACTCCAGACGAATGCCGTTTTTATCAATTGATGCAACGTGGGGCAAAACCCTGTATCACTCACCGCTTTTCACTTTGAAAATTGAAAAAAAAAACAATTAAAGATAATACATGTTTGGTCCCAAACTGCAGCGTATCATAATTATATGGGCACCATCAGTGAAAAATGAATAAACATCGATTTATCTCGAAATTGCTGTCTCATTTTCGAAATTAGTACTGGCAAGTAATTGTCATTCAAGCCTGCAATGCCACGAGGATCGATGTGCTCTGACGCGGGGCAGGCGCAAATGAATACTTTTGGTACGCGAGCTTCTGTAGTCGCACGTGGTAAGTTCGCCGGAATTCGAGTGCGATCGAAACCGTCGTGCAGGATCATGACTCCTATAGTCAAAATAGGAGATCTGGCAGGTGAGAAAAGTAATTTCGGTCAGGTTGGTGCCATGGAACTATTCCTTCAGCGATGGATCTATGCAGATGACTGCCTTGTCGTGCTGGAAAATGAGTGCTGATTTGTTACTCTAGTCCACGAAGGGTGAGTGTCCGGATGTTAGTCACCTTCTGATAGTCGAATTACTCCATTCGAGCCAGAACGAAGGCGATGCCGAGCACTCGTTCGGGAGCGGCATAACATCACGACTGCGTCACCTCCGAAGTTCCAGTTGGTGAAGAAGTGCGAAAATCCTTATAGTAGTTGGCATTTCCATCTGAGCAATTCAAGTTGAACATATTTTCGTCAGAGAACATCACCGGACCAAGTTTTCAAGCCTTTAGGTGCTCTAGAAAAACGTGAAAATATCCTTCTTACCCTTCTCCGTGGAGAAGTCTAACCATCGGGTCGGTGGTCTCCCTGTCGTGTGCGTAACGTCCGGTGGAGTCCAGTCGCTGACGGCTCTTGTCCAACGGTTGTCGTTAAAACGCATTACGTGTCAGACCCACCTAATCTTACTCAACTTGGCGTAAGCGGCAGCTTCCCCGATATTCGATGTTTACGAAAGGTGGAACTCCGTATTCCTGCCCTCACTTCGTGAAGCGGGTTATTCCTAGCATTACCCTCTCGATGGAGCGCTCGACGACCCTGACCGCATTCCCATCCTGCTCGCGCAACGCCCAGGTTTCTGAGGCGTACGTCAAAGCAGGGGGAACCGTTGTATTGAAGAGGTGGGCACGGAGCCTGCTGTTCTTCGTCTTCTTCACTACGTCCTCTATGCTCTTGTAAGCTCCCCAAGAAGCTCGTTTCCTCCTGCCTAGCTCTGGAGCGAGGTCGTTCATTATGTTCACTTCCCGACCTAGGTATACGTAGCTGGAGCATTCGGATATGGTCGTTCCGTTGAGCGAGAATGGAGCATCCGGGACCCACCCGTTTTTCATGAACATCGTCTTCGTCAGATTCAGCTGGAGACCAATCTTTCCACACGCGTCATCGAAGTCGGCCAGCATCTGTTCCGCTTCGCTGATGTTTGGCGTTATAAGGACGATGACGTCAGCGAAGCGAAGATGGTTAAGTCGCCGGCCATCAACTTGCACTCCCATGCAATCCCACTCAGTCTTCGCATGACGTCCTCAAGAGGGGTGCTGAATAGTTTTGGCGACACGGTGTCGCCTTGCCGAACCCCTCTCTTGACGATGTCGATGGCTATGTCGTCGTAGAATGGAGAAATCCTGGTCTTGAAGTTGTTGTAGAGCTCACGAAATACGGTATGTCCTGGTTGCCCTGACTTCCAAAACCGCTTCTGTCTCAACAGAGTCGAGGGCTTTCCTCAAATCGACGAACGTAAGACAGAGCGAATTTTATACTCTCGCGATACCTCGATGAGTCTTACTTACTTACTTACTTACTTACTTACTTATCCTCCTTAGCTCGCGCATATGGGTGACGCTGCTGTAGGTGCCACAGGACATTGCAAGCATTTCGTTATTGTTTTCCAGCGACGTCTGTCCATTGCAAGAATCTTGGCCTACTGCAAGTTCAGTCTGGAAAACAATAGATCTTTTTCTATTTGCTTCAGCCAGGTTTTCTTAGGGACTTTTCGTTGGATCTTCCATCCCGTCGGGCGCTTCAACTTTAGCTATCTCTGGTAGTACTCTTGAGAGGTGCCTTGGTTGTTTAAGGTTTTTTTTGAGTTTGTAATGAAGTGAGATAGTCTGCGTTCCATATCTCCCAGAACTTACTGGCATAATTTCGGAGCTTTGAAACGCTTCGAATGCTTGTTTTTCTGACTGTATCAGGCTTGGATCATAGCTTGGATCTCCAGATACATCCAGAACTTCGTTGTTAGGAAGCGAAAATCGAAAATTTCCTTTTAAAAAATCAATAGGTCTCAATGGTATCTCTTCGATATTGCTGGTATTCAGTTTAGTTGGAGGTCTCGTGTTGAGAATAGCCTCAATTTGGACAATGACCGTGCACATGTCAGCAAAACTCAAGCGTTTTCGACCTATCGATTTATTGAACGCCTTTTTTGTGAGACCGACTAACCTCTCCCAAATGCCACCCATCCATGGGGACCCTGGGGGGTTGAATAACCACTTGATCACCATGACCTGGTCAAATTTGGGAATTCGTTTCGTTCTGGAAGTGTTTCTCTAGTCACAGCTTCTGCGCGCTTACAACACGAGTACCTGGCCAAATGCAAAGCTAACACCAAATCTGGCTTTTGTCCCATTAAGGCAGAAAAAAATTGTCTCAAAATTGGGAGAGCACAAAAACCATGTTTTGCCTCATCGTACAATTTCGTCTGCAGAAACCATAGAAAGAATGATTGAGGAAGTCGCAAATAGAGTAGGTCTCGCTCTTTACAATAGGCTAAAGCTTGCCCATTTAGCTTCTAAAATAGTGGGTTCATGAACTTCTAAATATTCATTACTAGGTTGCGGTCATTCATTATGGGACAACCCAATACATATTATTTTTCAAATTTTATTTGTTAGTTCGACTCCTCCACTCTTCTGGCTTTCGAATTTTTCGTACATGTTTGCTTTGAATTTCTTTTTCACGTCGCTTTCTCAAACACATTCGTTCTCATGGTCCTGTGGTTTTAATATTGCGAAGCGTTTTGAAAGTTCTCTCCCATGATGGAGTATCATCCCTTTCGGTTCAATGACAGGGATCCTTAGCACAAGCATTAAATCATTAGGGTAGTAAATAGAGAATGTGCGCTGAACTTTAGACGTCTTTACGAACACATGGCTAAACTGCTTCTTATGAACATTTGGGGCATTCGAAAAAAGCAATCCATAGCAATTTTTGGTTATGCAGTTTATGACATCATTATTGATTTTTTAGAGAAATCTATAGGAAGACCGATCGAAATTTTAGAACTTCCATTCGTTGTGTTTTATGTTGCTGGAGAAGGTAAAGCTGCAGCAGGCACTATTGCAAGCTATGCACCTGCGGCAGAAGACTTTTTGCTGCATCACCTGGCAGAATCCATGCGACGATCGAGTACTCGTAGATGACGCGGAACGTGGATAACTGAACCGAAATGGTGGCCGTCAGTCGATTCATCGACTGTCCTGAACTTCATGTTTGGAGTGTGATGTAGCGCTTGTGGTAGCCGGAGCGGAGGTCACACACGTGGAAATGAAAATTTTCGTCATACGAGTTTGGGGACGGTCCGCGTGTGAGTTCACTCGCACAGTTCTTCACACATATTCGTATGGATGGTGTGTACCATTCACTGTGCAGTAGTTTTGCAGTGTGACTGCCGGCTTTCCCAGTTGCAGAAACAAATTCGCCAAACATGACACGGAAGCTATAGTCCCCACTTCGGCGCTTGCAAGTTCTGCGCAGAGGACGCAGGGCACGTTCTCATAAGAAGCTGTGGCAAACAACTAATCACAGGAACAGGGATCAATTTCTTGCTAGGGTTATTGTCAGGGTGAAGCGTCCGATGGGAATTTCCCATGAGGGGGTCGTATGGGAGGAGGCCGGGAAAAGGGGGGGGGGGGGAATCGTATTGAAGAGATGAGGGTGGGGTAAGTAGAGGAATGGCTTGAACATTGAATGTAAATTCGTGATTGTTTCATGACATTGTGATAAATGAAGTTCCGCCCTTGCCAGCAAAAACGATCACGTCATTACGAGTTAAAGCAGGACTTGTTGGCAGCGCATAAGAGAAGGGCGCCTTCAATAGAGATTTTTGCACAGGATGGAATCACTTCAGAATCAAGTGTGGACTGAAGAAGGTGGAAATGTTCAAAAAAGAAGTGTGGCTAGCGAGATCGATCGATTGCACATACGAATATTTGCCTGCTGGGCCTGTCAGAACGTAGAAAAGAGGGTGACTTAGACCTCGTGCTGAAGTTCTCTGAATCGAAATCAGCAAATGATTTTCCACATGTCCATAGAGGGTCAGCTCTATCATTTGCCAGGGTTTCAATTTTCTAGAATTTCACATGTTTTTGGTAGCTCGATAGGAAATTTTTCAAACTTTCGCATCTCCGAGGGGAAATTTCCCATCTAACTCACGCAAGCAGGAGTAATCTTTGGAGTGCGATAATGGGGATGAAGAATCTATGCTTGGAGCTCTATTACGTGAAGGTAGTGGAATTTCGGTAAAAGGCAAACTCTTTTCATGGGAGTTGAAGAAGTGAAAACCTCGCAATTTGAAGAGATTGTGAAAATCTAGAAAATCTGTTTGGGAAATCACTGAGAAGCAATTTGCAGATATCACGAAAACTTTTCTTCTATGAGTTTTAGTTGAGGAAATTTTCCATTTGAGTACAGAATCTGGCTCCACGAAGTTTTCGTTTTCCCGCAATTTAGATGGGAAATCAATGGGGAATTCGCCAAATTTTCCATCGATTTCCCACCGAGCTCCCAAAAAGATATGAAGGTCTAGAAAATTGAAACTCTGGCAAAAGATAGAGATGATCATCCTCTATGGGCAGGTAGAAAAGCATTTGCTGATTTCGAGTCAGAGGACTTCAGTAGGAGGTCTAAGTCACTCTAGTTTTCCATAAACTGGCGCGCCATGCAGGCGAATCCTCGCGTGTAATCGATCAATTTCGCTTCCCTCACTTCATTTCCAAATCTTTCCATCTTCTCTACTCCACACTAAATTCTGAAACGGTTCCGACCCGTGCAAAAATTTCTTGGAGGCGCCGGGAATCGGATCCGTGGGCGTGCAAATGCCAGCACTGTAACCGATTCCTGCCGCGCGTGCGCTGCCAACCAGTCCTGTTTTGACACATAGCGACGTGATCGTTCCTGTTGGCAGTCTGGTCCGATTGGATAAGAAAGGACGCATATCGACTTCAAGGTTGTTTAAGTTCCAATTTTGGGCTTTTAATGTGTTTCTTTTGTGTCTTCTTCCTTGAAACTGCTCGGTGTGCAGAGAAAACATGCGGAAGCAGAATGGGGGGTCGTGAAAAGATGGAGGTTGGACGAGGAAATGGGGGAGGGGGGTCGTACTGAGAGTTATTTTTTCCTATCGTCATGCTTGACCCTGGTTATTGTTCTTAGACTTGTGGAAAAAATAAAAGCCACGCACAAAGTTGAAAAATGTGAAGAAAAATGGAACGAGCAGCATTTACTGAATCAGTAGACCTCCTCTTGGAGTAATCGTATCTACCGTTAACCGTACAAAACAAACTTCGTAATGAATAGATACGTGCGTTTGTCTTGGCGCGATTATTTGATGGAGAATAGGCTCAAGCGCGTCCACCGCATCCGACTTCGCTCATGTCTGTCTTGCCGATATTCTCATTCATGCTGCACATGCGGCGTCGACCGGTCTTCTCCGCAAAATCCTCCGCAAATGAATGCGTGCGGCTTACGAACGAATGACGCACGAATCTAGTGCACAATGTCTTGTAGTGCCATTGTGATGCAAATGAGTAATGTTTTTGTTACAAGCTTGAACGGTCCCCACTGGGCAATGTCTTGGAAAACATTCCCTTAGATCTTTTATCGCAGTAGAAGAAATGAAAAATTCTCATAGAAAACAAAACAACAACACGGAAATAGCGTATTTCCAAAAAAAAAGCGTGGCCTATGATGACAAATCAGCCAAATGAGGTTGAAGCATGAGATTGCAGCGAGATCTACTGGAATATTAATAATATTGGGAAAATGTGCTCATCGCCGATTATTGCAAAATTTCTCTTGCATTAATTATTCATTAATTCCGAGTTTCGCAGAGGGGTCTTTCCCTCCTTGCCGATTCCATCAAGAAGTTTGCTTCATGCACATACCAAGCTGAAACAGATACGGTAGAGTATTAAGTTGTTTTATGGAAATTTTGACAATAATCTTCTCTTACAGATTCTACAGAAATAGGGTAATTCTTCCTTCACATTCATGATTCAAAGAACGAAGTCCGATGAAGCTCACATCGCCTCGTCGGCGCGGCGCTGAAGAAGAAAATGGCCATCATTACATTCCACTGTTTCAACAGTGACATTGTCAAGATTTACTCCTTTCGTCTCAATCTAAATATCTGAACTGAGTGACAAATCAGTTGCTTTTACGAACGGAAGATAAGGGAATATTTGTTATACTTACTAGATAATTGAATGAAACAATTAGATTGATGCTTCCCAAGACGAAGACGCTGAAGTACACGGATGGCGGCCAAAAGTTGTTCATGTATGTGAGCTAAAATTTGGGAGTGAGAACGCAGCTTCCTTCGTTAATCATCATCTAGCGGACGGAAAAAAACGATACCCACAAAGGGAGCAGAGATGGCTCCAAATCGCGCCATTAAAGAGCAGCTACCAGTGCCGCTACCACGACATGATGTTTCGAGCGACTCCACTGCGCACAAAAAGCATGCATCCCATGTATACTCGATGAAAACGCTGCCAACCAAGTTTACTACTAAAATTCCGACTCCCTGCAAGCATTTTTCAAATTTGTACAGAACGACAATTTCGAGTTCAAAAATATCTTCCTCGGGTGTCTGCATCCACTCCGGAACCATCCTCGGGTTTGATATCACCCTACCCATTTTTAAAAGAATATAGAATATGGATATTCTGCTTTGAATTTCTCAATTTTTGTGGGGATGTTCATCTTCTCAGTGGAACATAATGAAACTCTTATTGTCTTTTTGATGACCTGAAACTCTTATGAACAAAATTCTTTTAAACATGGTGCAAGTTGAGGTGCCTGGCTTTCTCTCTCTCATATACCTCTTCCTTTCTCTCTCTCTCTCTCTCTCTCTCTCTCTCTCTCTCTCTCTCTATCCTCTCTTGGCCGAACGGGGCCCAAGTGTGTGGTGAAAAACTTGATTCCTGCACCACGCCGGCTTCAAGCGGCTACGGAGAAAAACCAGATACGGTCAATGCCGTGATTTTACAATCTGTATATAAAAGTGAATGTTTGCATGTGTGTAAGTATGTGTGCATGTACAGTGGACGGCAATCGCTGTGGCCCATCCGCGGCCTCGAGAAGGACGCCGCGCAACCGTACCGCGCGCGCTGAGATCGGTGTCGCCTGCCAACCGAATGCTATTCCTAAGCTTTTTTCCTTCCCAATTTGGTAACAAATCCTTGAAATTGGGTAGAAGAGCTGCTAGAAATAGCATAACAGCAGCAGAAAACTTTGGTTACGGCACGCGCAGCGCGGTTGTGCGACGTCCTTCTCGAGCAGGGCTGTGCGTCACTAACGTAACGAATTACCGCATTAACGCCTAACGGCCATTTTCGGCCTAACGTAACGAATTAACGAAAACCCCCAAAAATTCGTTAGGATCCATTCCATTAATAGACCAAATAGTATCTAAAATGTAAAATGCGTACTCTTCTCACTATTTACAACTTTCTCACTATGCACAGCAGATCATACACATAATCCGACGATTGTGAAATATGATCCGCAGTGAGGCACCCAAGCTGTGGCGGTGGTTAGAGCTGTACTATTAGGTTGTTGCGAAATTAATTGCCGAAGTGGACACACCAGTTCAAAATGTTTTAACTCGGCTCAAACACAACTTTTTCATCGCTTCAGCAACCGTTCAAATCAGTAGATCCTCCCTGACAATTCTACGAGGATTGCATGCCTCCACTACTAAAACCGAGATCACAAGGATCCGCAAACTTTTGGGAGGCGATTTCAGCATACTGCAGATCAGCAATCTGCTGCTGTCGCAAGATTGCATCTGGAGCTCGGAAAAAAGACATACAGTGGGATAATGGTCTGAGGAATGAGGTTAATGAAAGAGAGCCTTGATGGCTTACTATATCAGTTTTGTCGTGTGAATTTTGGAGAGTGAGGCTTAACGTTACTTTGGAAGAGGGAGAAATCAGTTTTTGTTCGCCACTGCCGACCACATCTATAGCAGATTTGCTGGTATCAACTCGAAATTACAATACCAGGACTCTGATGTTAGTGAATGACTAGGTTGGAGAAGATTGTAGTGGATCACACCCTTACAGCATCACCACACTCTTGACACAACCTCCCTAGTGCGAAGACTTGATTTAGAAAAATTGGAGATGGGAGGAAGTGTCTACCGAAACGAATTCACGTTTCTTTTTATCGTACAGAAACCGAGTTCCATTGACAGCTGTTACGCGGTGTAGAAATGGGTAGTTTTTGAGGCGAGAAATTAAGTTAGAAAAGATGACTCAGCGGGTGAGACGCTGGTCATCTGTCAGATCGTGGGGTATTCACTTCCGCACCTTTCTTGTCATGTCGATTGAAGTCAAATGTTTGAGACTGTAGCATAGTGAGCCCCCATCCCTGCCCTCAAAGTCCAAATGGTTGGACCCCGATTAGGTTCCACGACTCTTCTCAACGATCGTCAGAGAATAACCTGTGGTCACGACCATGGTTGCTTTGGGGATCAAAATCGACGGAAGAAAAATTTGCGACCGAATAGCTCACTGCCCATTTGGAAGGAGATTCGAAGCCAGAACAAATGCAAGATTACCGCAAACATCCGACAAAAAGTTATCTAGTTTGAAGTCATGAACCATAATCACCCGAAAATCACGTCGGCTCATGATTTGTTCGCGACTCCACGAAAACCCTCAGAAAAGAGCTAACCACAATGTTCAAGCAGCATTCGAAAGTGCAGGAAAAGCCCTATCAGGAGGTCACATAAATTTGGCTGAATTTGCTCAAATCGGGCAGAAGAGAAAGGTTCAAGTGAGCATACCCCAAAACGGCAATTAATTTCGCAACAACCTGGTACAATTATTGAGGTTAAATATACTAATGTGAACTTCCATAAATCTGCAACTAATTTAGGAGGAGGTGAATACCTTGCGCAGAAGCCATTATTCTCTGTTGTTCCTAGGGAGTTCTGCAAGAGCGATATTAACACCTCGAAATTCCCTCATATCAACCTCATATCAAAATGTTGGCATATAAATACCTTTCCGAATCGCCAACTGGGTGCGAGAACCTCTTCTCAACAGCAGGCTTCATTATGTTGGATATAAGAACCAAACTGATAGAAAACTTGGTAAAACTGCTCTCTTTGCACCATAACATCCTTATACTAGGATTCTGAGGTAAGTGTGAGCGCCTTGTCCTCTGGATCTTTCATTTTCTCTTATGAAGCCTAGGATCTTGAAGGCAGTACCCACCATGGTTCTCGTAGATTCTGAGTGTCTAGGTCCCTGAATAACGGCCCTAAGAAACCTACGAAACATGCACCGTCGTAGACATCAACATTGTCGAGATGTAGAAGCGTTGGATGAGTTGTTGCATGAAGGCCGATTCTGTTTGCTACCACTGCCTCTCTTTTTATAAAGCTCGTTTTCAATACCAGTTTCCATTCAACACGCCTAACTTTAACAGTTCCAAATTGGCCACTCTTTTCTGAAGGACCGGAACAGGTGCTTTCAGACTCGCGTTTTCAGCAGCTTTGGAGAAAATGGATCAGTGTGTTCGTGCTTATCTTCGAAGGAAACCTAGAACTACAGCTAAATCTTACAAACTTAAAGAGACCAAATTTTACATATGCCGCCTTTAAGAATACTCATCCGTTCCTATTGCCAAAAGGTTATTATGAAAATTGTGAAGCAAAATTACCCAAATTCTAACAAAAAAAAAATCTCTTTCATGTCTTTTTCAGTGGTCTGACGTCATGTTTGTTTTTTTTTTCTGAAGAGAACTTATCATTTCAAATGTTTTCATCTTGATATACCCTACTTCCAAAGCCAGAAGAATCTCAATTTGGGAACTCGACTGCTTGTTATAGCTGATTATACTTATTAAAACTTTCAAAAATCCGTCTTCTATCGAAATGACGGATTAACGAATTAACGCATTAACGCGTAGCGGCCATTTTTGGCCTAACGTAACGAATTAACGGATTAACGAAATCTGAAATTTCTCTAACGCACAGCCCTGTTCTCGAGGCCGCAGATGGGCCAACGCCACTGACGCCCAATGTATGTATGTATGTGATGAATAGAAATCGCCGATCGTTAACCGATCGGGACTAAATTTTGCATGCATGTCCAACAGAGGCCAGCGGAGGATAAGGGGATTATCGATTGGCCCATCGATTATATCGATTTTATTGATTTTTTTGCTGTTTTGCGCCCACAGACTGCCATGGACATGCTCACTAAGGCTCCCCAATACGCTGAACACGAATATGACAACTATTGTGTGTCAAAACATCGATTCATTGCTTTTATCGATTTTTTTCGCCTTTGCGCGGGGGTCAGTGAGTACAAGTCCATTGGGGTTTCTCAATACGATTACCACGAATTGTGCCCCAAAATATCATTTTATTGATTTTATTGTTTTTTCTGCTTTTGTTAGGGGACGGGTAAGTATACGTCTGCTGGGTTTTCTCAGTACGCCGAATACGAATATGCCGACCATTTTGCACGATATTGTCGATTAACCCATTGACGACCGCGTGGCTCACCGGTGAGCTGCGCTTTTTTGGTCGCGTGGGACCGCGCGTGAGCCGCGCCCCTATTATCAAGTACTGGACAATATTTTCGAACCATTTTGTAGTATTTCCATATAAAATGTGTACAGTACTTCCTAAAAAGGTCTAAACAACTGTGTTTCAAGAAAGAGTTCCCCTCTATTGCGACAAATAACATGAAAAGGATGAGATTTTGAAATCGAGGGAGATTGCTTTACATTTTTTGTGTAGTGGATGGAAATATTCTGAAGAAAAGCCACGTTTTCTATATGGAACACGTTCATTACATTCTGCACTTTCTTATTCGTCAGGTTAGAGCCGTACGAACGTGTATACGTTATGAACACTACCTTATGACGCTAAAACACCTCCTACAAACTTCCTTCGGTCTTAATGCGCATCATCCTGATTTAAAATACCCTCCACATATTCGTTCGCTTATGCATCAAAAGGAAAGGCTTTTCGCTAAACTAACCACTCCTTTATCTCATCCCCTATACAAAAAAGTGTGCGCTGATCTTGACTACCACCTCACGAAATTCCTTGTCAATCATGAGCGGCGTCTCGCCAGTAGTTTCTAAACAGAGATTGTTCTTCTATGTTCAGCGCAAAATCAATATCTTGAACAGAATATCCCCTGTTCTGAGTCCAGTCATCCCCTCTACAGTGATATCGACAAAGCCAGTGCCCTTGGAGAATACTTTGCCAGTGTGTTTTCAGGACCTACTAAAGACGGAAGTGAAGAATCGAGTGTGTACAATATTTGCCGTTCTTCCCACAGTTGTGAGAATGTCTACTTTCATCCTGAGGTCATTTTTCACATACTCAAACGTTTGAAACCCTCTACCTCTCTACCTTATGATGGCATCCCGCAAATTATATATAAGTACTGTGCTAAATCGTTATGTAAACCACTGGCACATATTTTCAACATTTCCATGCTACTGGGCGAGGTTCCTGATTTATGGAAAGAAGCATTAGTAACTGCGATTCCTAAGATTGCTAACGCTCGCCATGTTTCTGATTTTAGACCGATAAGTATTACGCCAACCCCTGCTAAAGTGATGGAAACAATTTTAAGAGACAAAATAATGTCCTGGCTTCTCAAACGTAACGCTTTCCCACTCGAACAACATGGCTTTCTGCCAGGTGCGTCTACTACATCAAACCTTCTCGATACACTCCACGACTGGAGAGTTGCCTTGGATGAGAAAAAATGTGTCGATGTGATTTACCTGGACCTTTCTAAAGCATTTGATAAAGTTTGCAATTCCAAATTGCTAGACAAATTCAATTTACTTGGCATTTGTGGTAGACTTCTTGACTGGCTAAGGTCCTATTTGGAGCGCAGATACATGACATTCAGAGTAGGGCTTGGATTTTCCGAACGATATCACTGTAAGAGCGGTGTACCACAGGGCGGCGTGCTTTCCCCCTTAATGTTCCTTATCTACACCATAGAGCTTCCTGGTGTATTGAAAACATCTTCTGACATTGGGATTCAAGTATATGCCGATGATATTAAAATTTACGGCAGCTATGATACTGCAACCTGTTCAATGGTGCGTGCATCATTGCAGGCTGCTATTAATAAATTGCACCGATGGACAGCTAATTGGAATCTCTCTCTGAACCCTACTAAGTCATTCACAATGCACCTTGGCGACAGTGACCCAGTAGTCTATGAGGTGGATCGACAGCCTTTGAAACAATGTAAAATGGCCAATGATCTAGGTGTCTTAGTGAAATTGAATGAAGTCATTGAATTTTTCCGATCACATTGACAACATCGTGAAGAAGGCTTATTCTGCACTTTTCATGATATTCCAGAACTTCCACAGCAATGATCCTAAAATTCTGAGAAGGCTATACTATGCATTAGTTTTGCCGCATATGGAATACTGCTCACAAGTTTGGAGCCCACACAAAAAAAGTGAAATTGGAAAGATTGAGAAAGTGCAAAAAACATTCACACGACTAGTTTACTATAGGATGAAATACACTCGTCACAACATGCCAGATTATCCCACCCGCCTGAAAGCTTTGTCGATGAGCCCGTTGGTTCATCGGCGGTTATATGCTGACTTGGCCTTCTCTTTCCGTGTTCTTAGGAAAGAGGTAAAATTGGCTCCTAGCAAATACTGGGTCTTAAGAGCTACTAGTAGTAGAGCAGGTGGTTTTAACCTTGGCTATGTAAGGATCCACAGATGGAGATACCTGCAGTTATTCAATTCCTTCTTCACGCGTACAGCGAGATGGCTTCGGTTACTACCTGTTCGTGTTCTTCGAGCAGAGAACAGTAGAGTTCCCAAGAAGAGACTGAGAGAAGTTGACATTTCACAACTATTCGGTTTGGAGCTTCCTTGATACGTATGCACTTCATTTCAGCAGCTGGCACACACCATGCTCTTGACATCATGACGGTTACAGGCTTTCTACATACTGACATTACTTAGTTTGATCAATTTCTGTGTTATGTTCTTTTTAGTTGTTTTTCTTTGTTCTGCATACTGACCTTCTTTCAAGTTTGTCGGTCTCCGCTGTTACCTAGGAAGTTCGACTTGCACAGCTTTAGCCGGCAGCTCATGACTTACTTTCTTTGGCTCCTCACATATCCTTTCGCTGTTGATGCTTCATATTTCCTCTGGCATTTCAACCATGCTTGTGCAACCGCCACTCTATGCTCAAACACCAAGGAAGTGGTGTCTCCGGGTAGTTGAAAGAGGTTCATTGCCCGCCTGGGTACGCATGGAAAGTCAGACCATTCGCCCGGGTACTACCCGTTCTCATCCGCCACTCGAAAGTGATGTATATCACACAAGTGATCCCATTCACACCTTGGTTATTTCGCGCATCGGTGAGCGAAAGCATATCAGCATGACTTATCGGCTACAATTCAGCATCACAGTTGGAAGTCTTGGAAGGGCTTTGTGTGGCTGTTCTTCGAGCGCTGGCTTTTGCTTGCATTGATTTGTTCCTAGTGTATAAGCGGCTGTCATAGTTGCGTTGTCAATGTACTTTTGATGGAGCACCTTGAGTGCAAATAAATAAATATGTAAATACATAAATAAATAATGCAATCCAGAAGCGTTTAGATTCTGCCCTTTTTTTGGTCCGATGATACTAGTACTCTTTTGGAACTAGATTTCGAATCATTTCTGCAAAAAAATTGTTTTGGTCATAATTATCTTATCGTAACGGTGTGGAACTCAGCGGGCGCTGCACTCTCGAAAGGGGCGTTGGTCCCACGCGCCAGACACGCAAAAATGCGCGCGGTCGTCAATGGGTTAATGTGCATTATTGAGTTTTTCGTGTCTGTGCAGAGGAAAAATGGGCTAACGAGAAGTAATCACTAGAGTGATGAGCACTTTGAATGAATGTATTCGTATCAGTAACGATCTTCATCAGTGTGAGAAGCCGGGGTGGTTAAACTCCCGAGCAGAGCCGGGTATGCCGTCTAGCATTTCTGATATTTTCAAATAAACTTGAGAAAACTGTATGGCGTCTCTATGTATCAACAGTATAATAAAAAATTTAGCTCCAGCACTGGATTTTATACTTTGGAAATTAAAACAATAGCCGAAATTGTGCCAATCTTCGTTCCATAGAGACACCTCTGACCTGCTTATAATTTTGAGAAATGGAACGTTTCAGCGTTTGCTTAGTACAGTTCTCATACAGGGAAGTCCGACCCCAAACGGCCAGGTGAGTACGGAGCAGTGACGTGACGTGGCAGAGTTGGACAGAGTAATGCCACCCATGCCGATTACCTGAGTTTGGACCCGGCCTATTGTACCTGTGCTTGTGGGCACCGCTTCTTTCCTCACATGACACGTGGACCATACCAAGTCATCATAACAACACATGATGCCCTTGCATCCTTTACATGGTTGTCTCTGACAACTGTGCAGCGAAAATGCACGCCGAACAGCATCGATTTCAAACTTTATGGGCGTCTCTTATTATTGGCTACCGTTCACTCCTCAATTTCTCTAACTCGAGTAACAGAGAGCATGATGGTGGCGGAGTGCAGCAGACAGTGAGGGTGCCAGGCCGCTTTACATCACTGGTCCGTGTTCACCACCTGTACCCATATTAGTGAGCCCATATCTCGCCCTCCTTGAACAGAGAACTAACCTTATACCGCTGTATGGTGAGGATGCTAAGAACCAAGAAGCAGATACAAACCACTGACTGAGCTCCTTGATGCAGCGTTCTGCGACTAAAAGCCGGATACCATGTATCCACTGCTAACAAGACCTTAAAAGACTATTATTATATAAGTAGTGGATTCCAAACAGATCACAAATTATGGCATTATGGCAGTATACAAGAACACTACAAAACGTGTATGTATTCGAATACGAGTATAGGTGCACTGTGATTTGGATGCAGTGAAACTAGTGAAAACGCACAAGCTCCTTTAAAATGATCAAATACCTTCAAGAACAAAAATTTGAGCATTACACAGGAGAGCACGAGACAGCTGAAACGCTTACACTTATTCTCATTGGTTACTTCTCAAACACTTTGTTTCGAAGCAATTGCAAAGAATAGGATTGCCGGTATTTTCACCATAAAACCGGATGAACGCAGATGAGAAAACATATCAGTCAGGAAATTGATATAATGACAAATCAAGAAATGAACGAATTTTGCGTTGATCACGGTCGCAATTGCCAGAGCTGAAACTTCCTTCATATGCATTTCCAACTTTAATTCGGTTGCATGTTTACTGTTAAGCCTTGTGCTAGATTAATGTAGCATTCATTTCCGAAATATCGAACACTCCCAATCCTTCTCCTCTTACGCAGAACTAGAATAAGTTCTGCTTGTCGCATTTGCTGCCATACCTTGACCATACAAAAAAAAACTACCCTCAATGAGTTTTTCGAGAAGAAATAGAATTTCTCGAGAAGAAATACTCCCTTGGACTCCACTCCAGGGTTAGAGGATTCTGAAAACTCTGAAAAAGCGGTAGAAATGTTATAACATTGAAGTTAGAGGGGCATCAAATTATTGACGCTACTAAACTGAGTCAGTAAAAAAGCAACACAAGAAAAATTACACATGTGCGTCAGTGGCGGGCGCAGAAATGCAAGCCCACTTGCGTGCTGCTATGAAGTACTTCGAACCGGTCCCTAATGGGATTCTTGCACCGTCTTGTTTCTCCACTAGAGCGGAATCCTGTCAAGGCACGAATGATGTCATCTTGTCGTGAGAGCAGGTAGTAAGGTTCTAAATGTTGGCAGCCATATGCTGCTGCCGTGACGTGAAATCGCTGCAGGCATATTTCCAGAAGGATGCCAAGATTCTCAATCGTGCGCCCTTACATTAGTTTGTTGGCAGCAATGACCTGCCGGCAGCTCGATTGCTCCCACCACGATCAGAGCCCACGGCGGCAAGTCAGAAAATCAAGAGAGAACTCGTAGAGAAAAGAGGGTGCTGATGCAGATGTTTGCTCATGATCAGGATCATGACGGACATCGGCACCTTCTACCAAACTTCTTTTTCATGGAATTACCCTATTTTGACTGGAGAAAAGTTGCCTGCCGCACACATTTGCTGTAATGAAGATATCGTGAAGAATTTACCAGCAGAACTTGCATCTTGTGACTTGGCAACATCTGCGCTTGTTCTCTCAACTTTTCGGATGCTTCTTGGATGGGCATTTCATCACGACACAGGCTACCCATGCCGATTACCTGAGTTTGGACCCGACCTATTGTACTTGTGCTTGTGGGCACCGCTTCTTTCCTCACATGACACGTGGACCATACCAAGTCATCATAACAACACATGATGCCCTTGCATCCTTTACATGGTTGTCTCTGACAACTGTGCAGCGAAAATGCACTCCGAACAGCATCGATTTCAAACTTTATGGGCGTCTCTTATTA